>LYNE01010270.1:0-14950 GCA_001662545.1 Rosa x damascena | reverse complement strand
GGTCATCACACAACTCCAAATCTCTGTCGTCTGATTAACTTATTGTAGTAGTGTGTAATTTAGATTCTTTTTTGAATTAATTCCAAATCAGATTTCAATTTCATTCATCACAGTCCATAATGAACATTACATATCCTTCGCTGCCTTTTATAGACAAATCAAGAAGTTGTGATCCACAATGGTACATAGAAATAGTTTCACTCATTGGACATCAAATTCGTAGATATAACTTAAATCCTCCGTTGGTTCTATTTCGGAAGATTCGCTAGAAACATATAGAGTGCACAAAAAAAGTGCCTAGCTCCCTAAAAAATCTAGAGAATTATTGAAAATTGACAAAGCTAAATATTAAACTACTATAGGCCTAGGGCTAACACCCAAGCCCAAATTACAAAGCCCAAGTGAAAGCAGTAAGAAGCCCAGTACCTCCCTTATCTTAAAAAACCAATGCTGCCGCCGCACCACCTACCAGCTGTTGTTGGCCCACTGACCCGCCTTCCGCTGACCCGCCCACCACAGTCAACAACAAGACGCCGTGACACCCGACATCTGCAACAGAGGAATCCAACCGCATAAGCCTCTTCATACCTTGCTGCACTGCCATTGACGATCGATGAGAAAGAGAGAGCACTCGTTACCCTGACCTCCACCACATCTGCATCACGCTGACAAGGCACAAGATCTGCATTGACCCGACGAGACTCGAGATCCGCATCTCATCAACATGGCTCAGATCCGCATCCCAATGACGAAGCTCAAGGTTGTGATGATACGGAGGGCCGCTGGACAAGCAATAGGAGATAGAGAAGAAAGCTCTGGTCTTCTCGAGAAAAAATAAAAAAGAAAAGTGCAATTTAAATGCTTAGTTAATGCCCTAAATTAATTAACTAAAACAAACTAAAGAGCACATTCCTATTATATATGTCCTACTTAACAAATACTAGAAGAAAAATTGGCTAATTAACTTGGTGTCATTCATATTCAAGTACATTATGAGAAGCTAAATGTAGAACTCTAAGCTCTAACCATTGGATCCAATTTAGGGTTTAGGGTTTAGCTTAGTTTAATGTTTTAACCATAACTATTTTAGCTAATCAATAGAAGAAACAAAAGTCTTGACAAATAACCATTCCACTACATCTATCGTTGTGCATGCCATCATCAACAAACCGTCAGTACACCTAGCGTAGGTATGTGAACTTGTAGATTGTGCACATTATTCGATCTTTTTAGGAGGAGGAGGAGAAGAAGAAGTGTTTGCCTCTCTTGGTACGTAGTTGCCATATTTTGCAGTGTTCTAAAACTTAGCCGCCCAAGCTGCTTAAGCGCTAGGCGGCAGATTTCCGCCTCGAGTAGTGGTAAATCGGTAGGGGTTGGCGGGCTGGGGTTTGGCCGATCGCCTAGGCGATCTAGGTAGGCTACAACGTGCCTGAGCGATTGAGCAGGGCTCTGGGCGGCCAAGCTAGGCAAATTTGGAATTGAATTGAATCCTACCAATAAGAAAAATTTGAGCGATTCGGTTAACAAAGAGAAATCAAATCTAGAATTGAAAACCCATAAAATAATCAAAGCCTTATTCAGGGTTAAATTAGATTTGGGAATTTATTTGAGTTCTTAGCTTTGTGAGAGGATTAGCGGCGAAAGAAGATTACAGATGAGTTTGATTTAGAGTATGAGACTGATTGAAACTTGGCACCTAGTTTTGATTTTCATCAAACTGTGGATGTCAGCTTTTAGAAGATGAAGCCTAGAGAGAGAGAGAGAGAGAGAGTTGTGAGTTTGTGGGGGTTTACTGCTCATAGATAGAGAGATATAAAGAGGTGATGCGCCTACAACAAAAGTCCTAATTTCCGACAGCATAGAATTGCCCTGGCAAAAAAACTCCTTTTTCGACCACAAAAAATGGTCGTCAGAAATGTCATGTCAAAATATATTTTATTTCCGAGGGACAATATGCTGTAGGAAAATAGTTCCAATTTCGTCGGAAAAACAAAAAAAATGGTGGGACCTTTTGACGCCAGTATTATTATCGATAACATTTTGTACCGTCGGTAATGGTAGACCTATTTCCGAGAGGCAGTTGACTTTGTTGGAAATGATTTCTTAATTTCGAGGGCAACAAAGTACCCTCGGTAATGAACAAATTATTTCCGACGGCTAGTGTCCCTTGGAAATATTTCTCTAAATTGTATTATTTTTATAAAAATATTAAGTGAAAGAGGAGAATTGAGCATAGGATATCTAACTTTTCAAAATTAATATTACCATTTTTTCACAGGCTATTTGATGACTTTATTATCAGTTTATTAGATTTGATGCTTTATATATATGTTAAAAACAAACAATTTTATTATATATTGGTTATAAGGTGAGATCGGATAAATCTCATAAGACACACACACACACATAGGGCCCTTTCTAGTGAGGGATCCCTTTTTTGGTCTTTTCTAGGGATAGGGCATTAGATCAACTTTTTGATCATATTTTGGCATCTCAACCATTTTGTTTTTAGGTCCTGATGTGTAGATTACTTCTGCAAATTTTCAGCCAAATTGATTATCGTTAAGGTATTCAAAATGACGATTTAAGATTATAAGTATGAACGTTTCAAGTTTGACAGATTTGGTTCGTCAATTGATTTAATCTAGTTTGATATATATATATATATATATATATATATATATTTATATATATTGTAAGTCTTATAGTTATATATACAATAACACATATGTGTGTATTGGATTTATATATATATGTTAAAAACAAATTTTTTATTTATTATATATTGGTTATAAGGTGAGATCGGATATATCTCATAAGATACACACACACAGGACCCTTCTAGTGTGGGATCCCTTTTTGGTCTTTTCTAGGGATAGGGCATTAGATCAACTTTTTGATCATATTTTGGCATCTCAACCGTGTTGTTTTTAGGTCATAATGTGTAGATTACTTCTGCAAATTTTCAGCCAAATTAATTATCGTTAAGGTATTCAAAATGACGATTTAAGATTATAAGTATGAACTTTTCAAGTTTGACAGATTTGGTTTGTCAATTGATTTAATCTAGTTTGATATATATATATATATATATATATATATATATATATATATATATTATAAGTTTTATAGTTATATATACATAACACATATGTGTGTATTGGATTTATATATGAATTGATCGATCGATCATGCTAACAGAGAGGTTCCGCCCTGACCCTATATTCTTAGTTGTGGAAGCAAATAAGAGATCATCTGTGGTAAATCACGATTATATTAACTGGAAGATTCTGTGCTAACTCGGATGCTACCTGGGAGATTCGCCCTATATAGATGACAGATCATACTAACTAGGAGATATCGATTCTGCCCTAAACCCTAAATTTAACAATCATCAATTATGCTAAAAGCTTGTATAAGTGATCTACTCATGAAGACCTAAAAATTGAATAGTGGAGATGTCAATATATGTAATCGAAAAGTGGGTCTTACAAGAGATCTCTTAAAATGGCAAAGAAAAGATCCCTTAGTGAAAGACTCCTATATATAGTGCGATTGTCCCTCTACACATATATGCATTCATATATAGTAGACATCATCGATCATATACAATTATATGTAATGGACATCGTAAACACAATTGATCCCAAACACATATTTGTATGCTAATAGGAAAACAGGCTATTTGTGATCAAGCAACCTCATTTGATTCATTGAACACATGTCATTCTTAGATCATGAGAAAAAAAAATGTTTTAATCTCAATCGTTAAATGAGAACAGCTAGATAAAAAAAAATAAAAAAAATTAGAATACTGGTGAGTACATATTTATTAAACAAGAATGTTATGGATGCATGTTTTAGGGAAACAATATTTGAGAGAGAATCGCTGTGTATTCTCATTGATAATAGGGGCCTCTTTATATAGAGGATTACAATGCATAAAATCTGAATTGTACAAAGAAAGATAATCATACAATGAATGGATATCTCTAAGATACTCTCCGAGATTATCTCTAATTAAGACCCTATTACCAGTAGATTAAGTAACCTAGAGTTTGGGCCAGACAAAATTTGGATTTACTTAAACACTCCTCCTTGTGTCGCCCAAACATGGTTCTTCTCTAGTTACCTTGTTAAAAAACCTTGCCGAGTAACAAAAACCCCGTGGGACAAAAATAACCTCAGTCGAAGGGGAAAAAGAGCACAACACACCCTTCACGTTTCGAGACCATACATGTAGACACCTCCCCATGATTTCTACATCTCCCCCTGATGACAACAGTCGTGGGAGTTCGGATAACTTCCTCAAACGATGCTACCAACACGTTTCTCGAAAGTGGAATTTAGGCAATGACTTAGTGAGTAAGTCTGCCATATTGTCCTCAGATCGAACCTGGTTGACTTTGATCTTGACGAGAGTCTGTTGTTGCAGATTATCCTTGGTGTTGTCTCTTTTTATGTAGCCTTGCTTCATTTGTTCAAAAACAAGTAGCATTATCCTAAATGCTCGTAGGCTCATCTATGGTAGACTTCAAACCACAATTGTCCGAACATGCGTAATTATGGATCCAATCCATAGACATTCACGAACCACATCTTGAAGAGCAATAATCTCTGCATTGTTAGAAGATATAGCGACTAGGGTCTATTTTGTAGACCTCCAAGATATCACGGTCTTTACCCATGGTGAACACTTAACCAGTTTGGGAATGACCTTTGTGTGGGTTAGAGAGATACCCAATATCGGCAAAACCTTCCAAAACACATGTCATTTTGGGATGGGGATAGTGGACGCAGGCCAGTGTTGGCGACGTTCCTGGTGTGTGATGGGTCTGAATACATCATCTCTATGTAGGGATAGAACAAGCCCATATCAATCGTACATCTCAAGTACCAAATGATATCTTTTACACCAATCTAATGGTGTCAAGTTGGCGCAAAGCTATATCTAGCTAACAAGTTCACAACATATGAGATGTCCAGTCTTGTGCATTGAGCTAAGTACATTAATGCGCCTATTATACTCAAGTAAGGCACTTCTACCTCTAGCACATCTTCGTCATCATCCTTCAGACAAAGAGGATTATTTTCAGGATCAAGACTACGGACAATCATGGGGGTGCTTGAAGGTTTGACCTTGTCAAAATGCCTAAGCATCTATCAACACGATGCTCAAGTTCCAAACCGAGACATAATCGTATTCTCCCAAAATCCTTCATCTCAAACTTGGATTTCAAGTGTTCAGTTGTTTCCCTTAACTCTTTAAAGGCTTCTAATGAAGATCATGTCCAACATGAACCGCGATAGAATCCGAAACTTGTTATGGAAACGCGCGGACATATCCGTTTCCAATCAAGTAGTCACTTTAGTGAGCGTTTAAACCTTATTGTAAACGCGCTCCGTGGTCTAGAGCCACTTGACTTGGGTAAATGAAGTTCACCATGAACCTTTATGTATATTTCGTGTCTAGATCCCTATAGAGATACGTAGTGACCACATTTGTAAGCTGCATGTTCAGTTATTTGGAAACTACCAGACTGACAGGGTAGTGGAGTGCAATGACATCCATTACGAGAGAATATGTCTCATCGTAGTTGATTCCAGGGCGTTTTGTGAGAAGCCTTGCGCCATAAGGCTAGATTGCCATCTCTTTTTCTCATCACGCTTTCTAACGATGACCCATTAGTTAATAGGTTTTATGTTAGGAGGTGTTGGCATCACTAGCTCGAAAACCTTCATCTTCGTTAGAGAATCCATCTTAACCTGGATCGCATCTTTCCATTTAGGCCAAATTTCTCTACTTTGGCATTCATTCATCAACGGAGCGTAGTTCAATATCATCAGACTCAACAAACTCATGTGCAACGAAATGCGTGACTACATCATCAATTATGATAGAGTTTCTATCGCACGTATCATGTACACTAGTGTAATTTTCAAAGAGCTCTATATTCTCAAGAATAGGTTCTGACTTTGAGGCGTCCCCCAACGATAAGCATAACCCGGAAGATTCTCATGAGATGGATTTTGAGTCTTGATGATCAAAGGATTGGAATGTGCCACAGTATCCTTCGAACTCATGGGCCTCCCACGCATCCTAGCTGGGGTCAAGGCCTATAACGCCAGAGTGCCAATCTCTTTGGTGTTGGTGCCATGCCTACCTTAGTGTAGGGTGGCGCTATGTCCTCTTGTAGGGACGTCCTTTCTTGCAGGCATATTTGCAGCAGGTGTGAGATATCGTCACTTTAACAGGGATCGAGATTATGAGACATAGTAGGGACAGGCCACGACAATTCCTATTGTTCCTGCTGAACATTTGTATTCTTATCTCCCTCTGACGACCGGAAGACTGTCTCATCAAAATGACATCCACAAATCTAGCTGTAAGGAGATCGCCTAGCAAGGGCATTAAGTGGCGGACAATTGTTGGAATCTCAAATCCAACGTAGTTGCCCATTCTTCTGTAAGTTCCTATCATAATGCGCTGTGGTGGCGCAATTGGCACATAAGTGGCACACTCAAATATGCGTCAGTACAATACTTGTACCCAGTCACTAGCTGTAATGCAGTGGTAGATTGAGTGGCAGTGGGTCGTAGACGAATTAGCATAGCTGCATGCGATATTGCATCACCCCAAGCAGATATAAGGAGATGGGTGCGCATTACCAATGTCCGGACTACCATTGTAGTAGTTTCCACGAGACCATTTGGGTGTGTACATGAGGATATGATGTCCAACATCAGTCCTTAATGTAATAACCATCGAAAGTCTTCAATGTAAACTCTCTAGCATAGTCAAATCCAATTGACTGAATAGGATGATTCGGGGGAGTGAGCTCGTTGTCATATGATATGTGCTAGGAGTGTAGCATAAGCAGAATTTACAGGTGGACAATGGCACAACACGTGACCAGCGTGTTTACGTGTCAACCAACATCATGAGATATTTAAACTTCCGTAAGTTTATTGAACAGAATGAGTATTTTCATATCCTTTGCAGAGGACGGTCTCAGTCCTAATTTCCCCAAGGAGCAGGCTTTGTAAATGAGCGAGAGGCTTTAGAAGTAACTAATGAGGATTGTGGTTGGGCCTGAGCGTCTGAAACGCTATTTGAAGCAAAGTTGGTGATTGCAGCATCACCTAGGGCGCCATCACCATGATGGACGCCATATATGGCGTTATGGATAAGGACTGTGCCAACCCTGGGCTGGTGGTGGACGGCGGCGGGTGCCTTAGGCAGCGGCGTCTGTCATACTTAGTCCAGGAATCAATCTTTGATTCGTGCTTCATTTCGCTCGAAAGAATGGATGTCCGGGTGAAGTGTTTAGTAGACGAATCATCATATCAGGACCAGGATGATATATCCTGTCGTGACAAAGCCAAAATGTGTCTAAATCTAAGAGATCTTCTCTCATGACTTTATTGGATTTAATAGCTCGAATAGTGACATAGTGTTCACTAGAGAGACACATAAACTTCTCTAAGATGCACCTTTGTTCGCAATCATTAGAGGTATTGCAAAGGAACTCATTTCTGTTCTCTACATGCGTTTTCGCATAGAATCCGTTGGCTATTCATAAGTGCGATTTGCCCTCGGAGCGTAGAGAGTTTTTGCAATAGTAATCAAGGTGCCTTTTGGCAAAGGGGAACTTGGGCTATTCCATGTCCTTGAATTAATATTGATGGCTCAGCCATTGTAGTTACAAAGAAATATGCTCAGAATTAAAATGGAGTCATGAAAAGAACTCAAAATTTTATTCATAATCCAACGGAGTTACATCATTGTCTCTTTGACAAAAAAAAATCTAATCCAAAATGCTAGCTAATGCAAAACAATGGCAGTCGTCTAACTTCTTTCGGTAACTCCAAAATAAATGTGACCAGGTGAGTAGAGAGATGTCGGTGGAGCAAACCTCGCTTAGCACTACTAATCTTAGAACCTTCCTAAACATCACACTTACTTTGGGTGAGCCTACTTTGAAGAAAGACTAAACCATTGACATCTACTACAAAAATATATGGCAATTGCCTATTACATCTCTCGAAAAATAAAAAGACTTAATCAAAATCGCCAGTCTCTGGATCTTGGCCTTCGAAGTCTTTAACCCTTAGAGCGAGATCGTCATCTTGATCTTCTTGCTGTAATTTGCTTCCCTTGCTTCATGATACGTCTTGTACGCGTTAGCAACATTCTAGGGTGCATTACATGCTTTAGCCCAATGTCCGGATGCACCACACCGAAGACAAGCATCATCATGGTCAGGCTCCCTAGATTGAGGCGCGCCTAAAGTGCGTTGGGGACTGCTATGATCCTTGGTGGGGCCACCACCATAGCCGGAGGTTCTGCCTCTCTCTCTCTACACACGTTGACCTCTAACGTTCTGTGCACGCCTATCTTGGCGGTTTCCTTCCTCTTTGTGGCGAGAATACGAACCAGAATGTCCAGAATAATCCCTTTCCTTAGGGTTTCGCTCCTGGCGCCCTCCCTTGGGAGCGCGACTATAATTAGACTCCGGAATCAGCTTTTCTCCCACGGGTCTAGAGTTAAAGTTCTTCACAAGTATGTTGTCGTGCATTTCAGCTACGTTCATGGCTCCAATAAGCTCATGAAATGTTGTGATGCGTCCGACATTGACATCAATCAGATAGTTTTTGGCTATCATCAATGCAGAGACGGGAAAGGTAGAGAGACTCTTTTCGATCAACATCGTATCAGTGATTCAATCCACAGAATTCTATCAAAGACTTGATACGAAGTGCTTCTGAATTGTAGTCAAATACAGACTTGAAATCACAGAAGCGGAGGCTATGCCATCTCACTTCCAAATCTGGAAGCAGGGAGTCACGAATGTTGCCAAAATGCTGCTCGAGTTCTACCCATAGTTTTCGTGGGTCTTCCTCATTGAAGTACTCATTCTGGAGGGCGTCATTCATGTGCCTTGTCATGATAATGATGGCTTTAGTTTCATTTGCCTCTCTCGTAGCTCTATTTGCTTCAAAAGCAACAGCTTGTTGAGGAATACGCACATTCTGACTTGGCTCTTGGATCGTACTCAGGATCCCATAAGCCTTAAGATGCTGGCGCACATCATGGACCCACTTTTGGTATCTTGCGCCTGTTGTCTGTAGTAGAGTGAAGCTCAACTTATTCAGGTTACTCATCCTGAAAAACAACAAGAAATTAGGGTTAGTTTTATGAGCGTAGTTGCTTCCAAGAAATTCAATTCCAAGAGTAGCGAAAAAGGCTACCACGAAAACAATAAAAATTTATGAGCGTAGTTGCTTACAAGAAATTAGGAATTTCCGAGCGTAGTCGCTTCTGAGAAATTCAATTCTAAGAGGGGTTGGATTAGATCGAAACAATGATGTTTGTGGTCGATCGTTTTATCTCAACAAACTCTAAGTTAGGGGTGGGCGTCCGGACCCGAAAGACAGAAGACCTGACCCGGACCGAGCAAAAAAGCCCGATTCGGTTCGGTTTTAGTATGGAAAAATCTAGGTTCGGTGCAAAGCCCGAGACGAATGTATATTTTCGGTTCGGTCTCGGGCTTCAATTATTCGGAGACCGAAAGCCCGACCCGATCCGATTTCTCCTCTACCTCAGTGAAACCATCTTAGCCTCTGTCACTTTCCTCCCAAGCCAGCTCCTCCTCCTCCTCCTAAACCTCCATAGACCAAAGCCGACCTCTCGGATTTCTAGAATCCTCCTCCTGCTCAAACAAGTTAAGAAGCTACCCCGGATCGTCGACTGGACCTGCATATTCAGCAACCCATCCACGGAAAATCACCACCTTGTTCCAAATCGGCTTAAGGCAGCTCCCTAGCTCACCGCCATGACGAGGAGTATTGAAGCTGAAAAGGAGAGGGCTCGCCGTTTTGCCCACATCGAAACCCGATCTGCAAGAAGAAGAAGAAGAAGAGGAGAGGAGGGGTCAGATTTTTATTTCAAATGGGGAGAGACATGATAGTTTATATATGAGATTCTCTCTCTCTGGTATTTAGGCAAAGCCATGCCCAGTCTATTTTTATTTCCACACCTATCAACTTTTTTACTAAAAGCTTCTTCTATAGTACCACACCTCATCTCTGTCTCCACGTTGTTGCTGCCTCACTTCCCAAGCATTAAAGAAAAGAAAAGCTGTTGCAGCTACCAAGGAGAAGAAGAGAAAGGACCGGGTGCAAGGGAGGACAAGAAAAGAAAAGAAAAGAAAGGACAAAAGTTGTCTCCCACCAAGAAAAATTGTCTCCACCACCAAGAAAAGTTTCCTAGGATGAAATAAATATAAATTTTGCAGATAAAGTATCAAGAGAGTCTCGTGCTCTAGTGGTTGGAAGTAAGGCTTTCGTGTAGGAGGTCGCGGGTTCAAACCTCGCCTCTTACTGAATTTTGTGATATTTTGCATATTACTGGACTGAGAGATGGGGAACTCCATTTTGGGCCCGAAAAACCCGAAGCCCGGACCGGCCCGTTGGGGATCGGTTTCTGTCGGTTTTAAGTTTTGAAAAAGCCCAAACCGGCCCGAACCGATTGTTTCGGGTTCGGTCTCGGTTTTACTAAATTTCAAGCCCGGCCCGACCCGAGCCCAGGCCTACTCTAAGTTTGGAGGACTCTACAAGCTCTAAGCTTGGAGTGAGCACGAACCCCCACAGTTTGGCTTTTGGTCTCACCTATGAAGAAGAATGGGGGGTAGAAGAAGGGAGGTTGCAAGTCCCCGATAAAAAGAAGAGGAATTGAATTAAAAAACTCTAAAAAAAAGGGGAACTTTTAGAAAAAAAAAACCTCTAAATAGGTCGTCGGAAAATTTGACCAGAAAAAGTCGCTGGAAAATGGTCGGAAAAGTCGCCGGCTGTGGCCAGCGGTGACGTGGCAGCCGGTGCTGACGTGGCAGTCTGATGCTGACATGGCTGAGCTGACTGGACACTGACATGTCAGTGACTCTGGGCTGACGTCAGTGGGCTGAGAGGTTGGGCTTCAGGCCTGTTTCTTTCTTATGGGCCGAGTTATCTTCTTTTGCTACTAGGCCGAGCTGGTCTCTTTCTGCGTTTGGGCCGGACTGCTTCTGTTTCTTCTGGCCTGGGTTGCACAGGGCTTGAGGAAGGTGCTGGAAAAGCAGGCGGCGGTTCAAAGGTGCAGCAGGTTCTGGTGGCTGGTCTGGGTATGTTTTGGTTGGTTACGGGAATTTGGGATCAAGACTATTCTGATGGTGCAGTATGGCAGTTGAAGGAGGAGGGAAAGCCTTCAAACCGGGCAGGGGAACTTCTGTCACTTCCGGAGGCCGGTTCGGTGTTTTTCTGGCCGATGCTGGGGGTGGCGCCGCCGGTTCTGGACTCCTGGAGTTGAGAGCTTCAAGGTGGGCGGCAGTGGTTTCTGTGATTTGAAGGCTACGAATTTAAGGTTTCAGGGTTATGGTTTTGTGCTAATAACGTGTTTTAGGAAAATAATATTTGAGAGAGAATCATTGTGTATTCTCATTAATAATAGGGGTCTCTTTATATAGAGGATTACAATGCATAAAATCTGAAATGTACAAGGAAAGTTAATCATACAATGAATGGATATCTCTAAGATATTCTCCGAGATTATCTCTAATTAAGACCCTATTACCACTAGGTCAAGTAACTTAGAATTTGGGCCAGACACAATTTGGATTTACTTAAACAATGGACTATTTTTCATCAGTCGATCCTATATTATAACAAATATTTTGATCTACATAGTCCTACATACCATATGCATTTATATATATGTTCCATAAAAATTGATTAAAAAAAAAAACTTCCTGCCTAGTGCACATCGTTAAAGAGTTTTCAACGCGCCCAATTTTTGGGCCAAAACTTAAACTTCCCACTCTTGTTTAGTAAAAAAAAAAAACTGCATAATGAAGCGCAAAAACAACACACACACACACGGAGTCTCTCAGTCTCTCTCTTTGTTCCTCTCGTCCTGGATATCGAAGGAGCTCAAATCCAAAGTCCGAGCAAAGCAAATTTGCTCAACCCTAATGAATGGGTATTCTTTCCTTTTCAATTTCAATTTCTAGGTAATGGGTAATGAATGGATATTCTTTCCTTTTCAATTTCAATTTCTAGGTAATGCATATCGAAGGAGGTCCTGTTGCTTGTGATCTTTTTATGCTTGGATGGCTATAAATGTTTAATCTGGCAAAATATCTCTGTTTTTGCAGGGAACTAAATTGAATTCTTCCTAATTTTTTGTATTATGTGTACAGGCTGTGGTTGTAAGCATTGATTCTTGCAGAGTGTACATCAAAGTGCAACAGATTAAAGTGCACGCTATGACAAAGGTGGTACTGATGAAGATGATGCAAACTTTAATGAGAACTTTTATTAGTACATATTGTTAGCTTCCTTGCTTAAGAGTGATTACGTTATGAAGACTAGATTTTGAATATTTATCTTTATCTGAACATATATGAATGATTAATTATGTTTCTTCTAATGCAATTTTTTTTATGAACATTTATTTGTCTCCTTGTATGTTTAATAAAAAAAATCATCTTCATTCATCTAACTCTTACAATCAGGTTGACAATTAAATTGAATAGGAGCAAAAGAAATTTGCTGACAAATTTCAAGGAATAAACCTTGTGGAAAAACATTTCTGACCACAATATTATTCTTGAAAATATTAGATTATACTTTTCTGACAGAAAATATCAATTTCCGAGAAAAATATAACCCTCGAAATTTATTCATTTTCGATGCCAAATAGTCGTCGGAATTAGATGTTCTTATCTGAAATAGTTTTTTCCGACCATTACTATTCGTCGAAAATAAGTCCATGGAAAAAAATGGATTGGCTAACAACCAATTTTTTGCTACAAGCAACGAATTATTTCCAACAAACATCTTTTGTTGGAAATACTATTTGTCATCGTTGAGGAGTGAGAATTTCCGACCACCGAAAAATTATTTACGACCACGTCTGGCTGTCGGAAATATATCTGTTCTGAGGGTTGGTCAGAAAAAAAACTATTTCCGATGATATTTTTTCCGAGGACCACCGACTACACCTAGCTGTCGAAAATAGCTTTTTCCGACGGGGAAAGTGCCTTTTCCGACCAAACTCCACCCTTAGAAATGACTATCATTGTTGTAGTAGCATGTGTGGTGTGGATAACTACAATACTGCTTATATTCTAAAATAGAATTGGTGTGTATATTCTAATAATCTACGAAACATCATGGGTCTATCAAAAAAACAAAAACACTACTACCAAATCAATTTGCTTGTTCAGAACTTCAGATTTAATTTGCATGTAGCTAAAAAAAAAAAAGCAACACAGGTTTAAGCGGAGAGCGCGGTGGATTCTTTCGAGGATCCTCCGATTGCTTAGCAATGGTGAGGCTATTCGTCATGAGATTGTGGCGATGAGGACATTGGCAGTTTCTTTGCTCGTGTTTCTGTTTAGCGTTGGTCGGTGTGGAGAAGACCTAAGTCGATGTTTGTCTTCGCCCTTAGATTGGTGCTGCATCTGGTCCAACAGACAGAAGTTGATGGTTTTTCTGTCTGATAGGCTATTGTGGCGATGGGGTAGACCACCAGATGTCGGCACGGTGAGCTTGTTGACGGTGATGGGGACAGTCATATTATATGACTGAGGATGTCATCACCTGGATGGTTTGTCGGTGACGGCGCAATCCGGGATGGAGGCATTGCAGGACGTGCTGATTCAAGGCGTGTGGCTGTCGAAGGTTCTGCATTGGGCAGTGGAGGTACCGATTATCCGTTTTTGCAATTGGTCTTGCCTTGACTGGGTGCCCATATCAGATTGTTGGGTGTCCAGTATAAGGTGGTGGGCTTGGGGGCTGGGCTGGTTTTAGGCCCAAAACAGAGCCCAATGGTTGAGATTGAGTTCTCCACAAATTTGGATTTGGGACCCAGGATGTGTTATGGTGATTTGCTTGCTCAAGTGTGTTCTTATTATTTCAGGTGTGGTGTGCTTATGTGCAGGAAGTTTGCTTATTGCTATATTCTATAAAAGATCTCTGTATAATTACGCTGTGAGTACCACAATTCTGTGCCTGGCGAGCAGTGTTAGTTGTGCTAAGACGACCATAATTTTGAGTCATCTACCGATCGCTTGCATGCATGAATTGCAAATTCTGATGGTTTGGTCTCCAAATCTCAAGGTCGTGACAATGGTCTCATTGTTGGTAATTATCTTAAGGAGGCTAGGAATTTTCCTTCAGTTTTCTGTTAGTTTCTCTATAAGTGAATTATAGTAGTATTTTATTGTACATGAACTACCTGTAGGTGTAGTGCACCTTCTGGTTTGTTCTAGCTTAGCTCTAGCTTCAAGCCGTTTGTGGCTTGTGTCTGCTCCCAAGGTTTTTTGGGATGTCATTCTAAATGATTGTAATCGTTAAAAGTTTCAATGGATTCACTTAAAAAAAAAAATCATGGGTCTATCAGTGTATCATGTGCTTACATTATTAATTATTGCTGTAGCTGTTTTATGTTCTTAATTTTATTATTATATATTATGAAAATAAATTATAAATTATCAATTAAAAAATACAAAACCATCTCGGCTCCGCATAAGTAGGGCTGGCTTTGGTACGGTTACCATGTTTTTTGGGCTGAGCCGACTACCGACCGAATCCTGTCGGTATGCTCAAACTCAGTACCACTACCGTGCCAAAAAAAGTCAATACCGAAGCTTTCGGTTACCGACTTTTCGGTCGGTTTAGTTTCGGTTCAGGCCCAACCGAAATAGATGAATGGGCCTAATACTGATTGGCATTTTTTCAGCCAAATTATTCATTCTAACCTGTTTTAAGCCTATTTTTTCTGGGCAGTTTTTACCAAATACTTAATACTCAAACTCTCGGCAATTTTCAGAATAAATACCTCTTCATCAAGTCTATCCCTCACTTTCTTATGGAGATGTGAGTTCCAGACTTGATGTTTTTCTCTCAGCTT
>LYNE01010267.1:486-14964 GCA_001662545.1 Rosa x damascena | reverse complement strand
TCCATGAAGAACATTTTCTCAAATTCTGACCCGAACAAAAAGTCAACAATTTAGGGCCACTAAAAGTATCGAAACGACGGTAAAAGTGAAAGTTATTGTCGTTTACCGTCCAAATGACTAGTAAACAGGTAAATTAAAATACGGGACGTTACACTATGAGAATTTTTTTGGCGAATGTACTCATGGACTCGCCGTCGACGGAATATCCAGCCTACGTGGATTCTAATTCAAACTGCTGCGCTGAGTCGGAAAAGGATAAAACTGATGGATCGCCACTCAACAATAAAAGGAGAAGGTACTGTTAATTTATTATTCATATTCATAGATTCCTAAATGGATTATTGAAACCAAGGAAATGCTTGAATATGCGAGTACTTGATATTTTTAGTTTTATTAGTGTGGCTGTGCAAGTTATTCAAAATGGTTTGATGATTTGCCTTGGTGATTCACGGAGGAATTGACTTTTTTTTGTGAAGACGGTGGAGGATAAGCCGTATAGGCGGCAGATTTGAGCATTTGACATTGTAAATTGATAGTTATTTTGATGAAAACATGTAATTTCTCCATGCTATTAATGTATACAACCATTTAACATTGTAAATATATAGTTATTTTCATGCTTCGAAGTAGCTTTTTGTATTGGTTGGTAATAGTTTTCTTAGTTGTTTGCAGTAGCTTTGTTAGTTTCTGATAATAGATTTCTTGATCTCTGAGAGTATCTTTTCAAGCTAATGTCAATAGCTTTTGTTTTCAAATCGGTAGCTCTCTGTAACTATTATAGTGGTTTTCCATCATAGCGATCGTAGCTTTCTGTACCTATGTTAGTATCTTTTCAAGCTGATGTCAGTAGCCTTTCTATTTTCATTTTGATTGATTTTAAGTATTTTTATGTCAATAGTTTATCAAATTGGAAAATTAGGATTTTGTATGAAATTCAGTTTTCTTTATGTTGTGATTTCGTATCTCTAGCATTTCTTGTTTGAGATTTGTGTTACACTATCAACATAGACAATCAATTGGTTTTGTTGCAATTAGTATATATGTCCGTAGCTTTTTATTACCGGTCTAGTACTTTTTTACATGTGTTATATTAGCTTTCTGTTTCTATGTGAGTAGTTTTTCATTACTGGTCGAGTAGTTTTTTACGTGTTATAGTAGCTTTCTGTTTCTATGTCAGTAGCTTTTAGATTTCCGGCGACAGTAACTTTTGTGAACTAGTTGGAAATCTCACCAGCGTAGCTTTTGTCTGTGACAGTAGCTTTTGTTGTTGGTGATAGTAGTTTTTGTGACCTCGTCGGAAATCTCACCAGCGTAGCTTTTGTTGCTGGTGATAGTAGCTTTTATTGCTAGTGATAGTAGCTTTTGTGACCTCGCCGGAGGTTGCCGGAAATCTCATCAGAGTAGCTTTTGTTGCTGGTCACAGTAGCTTTTGGTGTTAGTGATAGTAGCTTTTGTAGTCGCCGGAGTTTGCCAGAGACTCGCCAGAGGTCGGCCGGAGACCCGCCGGAGTTGGCCGGAGACCTCGCCGGAAAGGAGAGAGAGAATGGTTGTTGAATTTTTACTCTAGTGGCATTCATATAAATATGTTAGTTTTTATATCTAAAATATAACACCATTTTTAATCTAGTGGCCTTATGAGGGAAAAAAAATTAGTTTGTGGCCTTATGACTAAATAAACATTCAAATATGCACTTATATGTAATTAACTCTATTATCTACATTAAGTAAATAACAAAAATAGGAAATATATGAATTATCTACCTAGACACCTAATCAGCTTTGGTATGTCACTCATATGGTTAGGAATCCATTTTGATAAAGATAAATATCTAATTAGTTGATATGATAAATTATAGCATCTGTCAAATAACTCATTGGCTAGAATCAAGGATTTTTTTTATGGGAAGACCTATCTAGCTTGTATATATAGGTGTTTGAAGTCCCTATTCACTGTGTGACAAAACATTCAGTCCTGCCCCATAGAGAGGAGTTAAACACATAGTTGAGTAGAAGATTTCTTGCGTGTGGCTGCTTGAAGTTTTGGAGCTCGGATTATTTGTGTTGAATAGCTATGTTGCTGCTACTGCTTTTGAAGGAATGGCTGTTGTGCATGAAGCAGGTGATGCATCTCCTCTTGTTGTATTCTAGCTCATATTATATTGATCATTTGGTTGTGTTTATGCATTTTGTGAAACGATCTTGGTTTGCTCATTAAGTTAACATCCAAAGCTATAAACATCACATTTCTCAGTTACCTTCATCGTGAAAGCGAGCTCTGCGAAAAGAAAAGAAACGAACATAAACCAATTGATAACTATACTTGAATGAAAATTTAGAAAACACATCTAGTTAGTTTACCTGGGACTACATATCCATATGTTCCTGCAGGGGTTGTCCAATTTGATGAGCCTGGATTTAAAAGCTTGGTAGTGCCAAAGTCTGCAACACAGGGCTCATAATCATCATTCAGCAAAATGTTGTTGCTTGATATGTCTCGATGCACAATCGGTAA
Source organism: Rosa x damascena (assembly GCA_001662545.1). Classification (NCBI taxonomy): domain Eukaryota; kingdom Viridiplantae; phylum Streptophyta; class Magnoliopsida; order Rosales; family Rosaceae; genus Rosa; species Rosa x damascena. The sequence continues at coordinate 12,452 of LYNE01010267.1, read as the reverse complement.
CACACAATCATGATGCATATAAGATAAAGTATGAGCCACACCTTGAACTATATTCACCCTTTTACTCTAGTTCAGTTTGGATAATAGCTATTGTTCATGTATTTGCTTTTGGTATGAAGTTAACAAACTTATATCCAAAAGTATCATGTATATGTTACATATTGATTCCATACTTACACAAGTGACAGCTGGTACAAACAATGACAACGTAATTGGACCAAGAACGATCTCCTCCCTGCCCGGAGTGGAGTGGTTTATTCTCAAGTATTCTTATTTGAAGCAACTTACAAACAATGTTCAACTATAATCCTTAATGGTTAATTTATATGAAAGATTATAATTAATCTTTCAAACAGATTTGGAAGGAGATGACTAAAACTTATTTGTTTTGTGATGATGATGATAAGAAATTATCAAAAGACTTGGATGGGCTTGTAGGCGTTTAATCTAATGAGTCTGGGCCTTTCTAATGGGCTGAAGTATTTTGGGCCCAAACTTAGGTCTATAAAAGCAGGGGAAATTTTGGAAGAGAGAAGAGCTCATTTCTGATTTTCCCGCCGGAAAAAACCCTAAAACTTTTCGCAGTTGTACGGAAATCGTCAAGGGCTTTGGATCAGAGGAGATGAATCAATTTTGGGTAATCCCACATTCTAATATACGCGATTACTTTAGTTTTTTTTTAAGGGTTTTTAGGTTTTTATTTTCATGAATTTTGAATTTCATTGAAGTAGAATGTAATTAGGGTTGCTTGCAGTGTTGCACATAATCCCCTTTTATATGAAAAGTTTTCAATTCTTATTTTGTTTTGTGCTCTCTGATATTGGATTTTGGTTCAACTACTAGCTAGACTGATAGTTTCTATTTATTGCAATTTTTGTTACTGTTTAAGAGTTGCTCAAACATAGACTGATAAAATGTCAAATGTATATACAGATTAGAAGCATATGGAGATTAAATGGTTGTAGGCGGTAGGCTTAATGGTATATTTAGTATTTACATTAGTTTTGTTTGCGTGTCATCAATACTTGTAGGTGTAATTTGCTCTTACAAAAACAAAGGAACGACAATACTTGTAGGTGTTTCGGTGTCGTATCTCCAGTAGTGCCCTTATTTCATTGAAAAACTCCTTTTGAGATGCCTCCTCACTATCATGTACTGGATAGAGTTTCTTCACAGTGACTATGCTGCCAGATGGTAGCTTTGCCTTGTAGACAGTTCCATATCCACCTTTCCCAATGCAATATGCAGTGTCAAAACTGTTGGTTGCCTCCATGATTTCGCCATACATTTTTCTTATATCAAAATTTGCTATTACAAAGACTTCATTCTGCACGTAGCTCTCTTCGGTGTGTTGGTATTGCATTCTTCTTCTTCTTCTTCTTCTTCTTATGAGGGCAATTCCAAGTAAAGCAAGTAAAATTACTCCCAAAACAGGGAACACGATTAAAAACACTAGTTTTCTGTCCTTGTTTGAGGTACTTTTATTTCCTGCAGAAGGATTGCAGGGTTGCAGTCCTACAACATTGCCTCACAATCCATTATTCCCTTCCAAGGAAGCATTTTGAAATGCTTTGCTGTCAGGGATGGCGCCCTGCAACTGATTGTAGGACATGTCAATGTGCAACAAGCCAGGCATTTCACCAAAAGATGTTGGAATGACACCGGAAAGATTATTGTGGGATAGATTCAGATCCTCCAAGCTCTGCAGCTAGCTCATTTGTGATGGTATGTTACCCTCAAGTGAGTTACTACTTAAATCTAGCGGGGACAGTTGAAATAAGTTCCCCAACTGTAATGGAATTTCCTGACTGAACTTATTGTTGCTCAGATTCAAGTAGATTAGTTTCGACATGTCACCTATAAAGCTTGGAATTGACTCGTTAATTTTGTTGGTGGACAGGTCTATATATTCAAGGTCAGTCAGAGATGCAAATGTGGAGGGTATAGGACCAGAAAGTTGATTATCACCCAACTTCAGATTCACCAAACTTAGCCTCCCATGATCTTCTGGAATCACACCAACTAAATGATTGGAAGAGAGATCAAGTGCTTGAATTTGAGTTGCATTGCCAAGCTCTGGTGGTATGCTACCAGTAAGGTTATTACCCGCAATTAGGAGGCTCGTTAACTTTGGGCATTGTCCCCAGTTTTGTGAAATTTCACCATACAACTTATTGCTGCTTAGATTTATAAAATCAAGATTTGGATACACACCAAAGTCTTGAGATACATTGCCAGTCAATTGGTTCCCTTCAAGACATACTCTGATTAAGCTCTTGCAAGTTTTCAAGCTCTCGGGGATTGGACCTATCAAATCATTGTTGAATGCTGTGAAGTTTTGAAGCAATCCACCTCGGCAAATGTTTTGGGGCAAATAACCAGAAAATCGGTTGGTATCAAATTGCACAATTGTCATCTTTGTGAGATTTCCTATCTCTTGGGGGATGGTGCCGGAAAGTTGGTTATCACGGAGGTACAAGCTTACTAAGTTGTCCAAGTCACCCAATGAAGCTGGAACCGAACCATTTAGTTGATTCTCGCTCAACTGGAGATCCACCATAGATTTCAAGTTCCCTATCTCCTTAGGAATACTGCCAGAAAGTTTGTTTGAATAGAGATAAAGAAGGGTAAGGTTTGGCCGATCACCTATGGATGCCGGGATTGAAACAGAAAGATTGTTTGATTGAATTCTCAGTTGCACAAGAGACTTCATTTTTCCTATTTCTGTAGGGATAGAACCAGAAAGGTTGTTGTAGGTTAAGTACAACACAGTTAGATTTTCCAAGTTTCCAAAACTTGGAGGGATAGGACCTGATGGTTGCCATCCAAGTACAATTCAACCAATTTTGATAGGTTTCCGATTTCAGGAGGAATGACACCAGAAAGCTGACTTCCAAAGAGATACAAATTTGTCATGTTGGTAAAATTACCCAGGAAGGCTGGAACAGACCCTTCTAGATTGTTGGTGGTCAGAGCAAGCTCATAAAGAGATTTGAGCTGGCTCATTTCTTGAGGAATCGAACCATTTAACTGGTTTATGTTTAGGTGGAGGACTTGAAGTTTTGTTAGGAGACCAATTTCTGGTGGGATGATCCCAGTCAACTGATTAGAAGATACATCAAGGTAGATGAGTTTGGAGAGAGGGAACTAATCTGAGGTGGGATGGTGTCGAAAAGTTCATTGACACTAAGGTCAACATATTCAAGATCAGGGAAGGACTAGAATGAGAGTTCATGTAGCGTACCTTTTATACCAGAGTCGGTAAGGTTTATCTGGTTGACACTTCCGGCAGCATTGCATGAAATACCGGCCCAAACATTGCATGCACTTGATGAATTTGTGGAGTTACCGGGGAGGGAAGTCCACAAGGTGAGATTTTTATTCCCGATTTGATTCAGAAAGCTGGCTTTCCATTTGAGAAGTGCCTCTGCTTGTGTAGAATCAGCAGAAGCAAGTTTTGGTGATGAAACCAACTGAAGAAACAAGATAATGCAAGCTAGAGAGCAGACATAATCCAAGTAAGTAGAAGGTTTCATGGCTTTTTGACTCAAAAGTTTATACACAAAAGTTTTGAGTCTGCATAAAGGATTATGATCAAGGGTTTCGTGTATAATGCCTTTCTAATTCATCAGAGTTCAGAGCTGAAACGTCTCTGCCTCTAATTAATGTTTATTGACATTATAATTAATTGGAATCTTTAGTCAAAGTCTTTGCCTATGTCTGATGACTTTTGAATGTAAACAATTATATCCTTTTCTCATAATTATATCAAGGCTTGTTGAAGGAAAATCGACTTAGTGTGCCATATCAAATTAGGAATAGTTTCATGGTTGTAATAGGAGAGAAGGTTCTAGAATTCCTAGTCATACTCGGATTAGTTTTCCTTGTAATATTAGAACATGTTTGTAATCCCTATATATAGGGCTCCTATTCTCAATAATCATACACACAATTCTCTCATCAAATTCTCTCAAATATCATATTCTTAAACACGTTATCAGCACGAGCCCTAACCCTAGCCCTAAAAATCAAAACCTAAAAACCGAAAAGAATTCCCATGGATACCTCGCTGTTAGCCTCGCCAATGCAAGCTCCTAGCCCACGCTAGCCTCGCTCGCTGTCGCCCACCTGCGCGCCCGTGCATAAGCTGCCCGTACAGCCCAGCGTGCTCCCCCGCCTAGCTCACTAGCCTCGCTAGCATCTGCGCCCAGCTGCCCCGTGCGCGCCCCTGCGCCTGCTGTAGCCTTGCTCCGCACGCTGCCACAGAAACTCCCGCACGCCCGTGCGCCTGCTGCAGCATACCCTCAGTCCTGCAGCGTCCCACAACGCACCTACAGCTCTACGTCTCTGCAGCCCTGCAACGCATCACCGCAGCCCTGTTTCCAAACACGCCTGCATCAACACGCGCGTGTTCTCAAGTCCCAAATCAACAAGTAAGTATTTAAAAGTTCCTGTTTTCAACAATTTAAATACTTATTCTTTTCTCAGGGACTTGAAAACCTCCCTTCTTCTACATCCCACCTTTCTTATAACGTGGGTTTGATTCTTTGAAAAGCGGAATTGTGGGGATTCACGCAATTAACGAACTAAGAGCGTTCGTAAGACTTTGGACTAAGAGCGTCCGTAAGCATCGATTTATGACCATATAAACATCATTGTTTCAGTCTAATCCAATCATTCTTGGAAATCGATTTCTTGGTAGCATAGCTCGGAAATCTTATTATTATTTAGTTGTCGTGGAAGTTTTTAACTCCGAAACTAATATATTTCTTCTTCTTATTTCAGGATGTCGAAGCCAAAGCTTGACTTTCCTACCCTTGACTCAACTGGCTCGAAATATCATAGTTGGGTCATGGATGTTGAGAACCATCTCACTTCAAAAGGGATCCTACCCATAATTCAAGCACCAAATCCTGCACTTATTTTTGAGCGTACGGCTACAAATAATGCCACCGCTCTCATCTTGATGAGACGCCACATGGATAAATCACTCCGATTGGAGTACGTGGCAATCAAGGATGATAGAGAATTATGGGTAGCACTAGAAGAGCGATTTGGTAATGTCAAGGATACCCTCCTCCCCGACTTGAAAGTTCAATGGGGCTAGGGGTGGGTTCGGTTCGGTACCGGAGCTGCAAGCCCAAAACCACCTACCGTACTGGACTAGTTTGGTACACGAAATCTCCTCCCATTACTGGCCACAGAAGTCAGTATACCAACATCTCGGTATACCGAGAGACTCGGTTGGTATCGGTTGGTTGGGCCTCCAACCGAGTTTATAAACAAGTGAACAAATCAATCACCTTACGAACACAAACTATGAACATAAATATCAAAGCAAACACCTTTCTGCACTCACCTTACGAACACACCACAAATTCTTGACGCAAACAATGTTCCCTATCACAAAAAGCTTGAATTAATGAACACCCAAATCACGAACAAAACCCTCCCAGAAACTAAAACTAACCCAAGAACACACCTATACAAATTACAAACCAAATTCCACAAACCAGGTTCCAAAGCTCTGTTCCTGAGCCCACTTTGGATCTAAAAATGAGTTCTTTGGCAAACCGCCTACACAAAAACAGGAATCATATAAAGAAAAAGTAAAGATTACCTAGAAATGAAGACGTGTGAGGGAAAGAAGGCGCTGTGCACTGAGGAACTGAGGGAGAGGAATTGAGGGAGTGCCGAACTGAGGGAAGAGGAAGAAGATAAAGAAGAAAGAGAAAAAAAAAACTGAAGAAGAATGAGATAAAGAGGAGACCGAGAGTTGAGAAAGATTGACAAAAAAAAAACGAAGAAAAAAACAGAGAGAGTAAAGATAACGACGGGGAGAAGGTCGATCTTTAGCTTTTGGAGGAGGAGCAAAGGTGGGGTTGACTGGTTGAGGAAGAAGAAGAACAAGAAGAAGAAGTGAAGAAGAGAAAGAAGAAGAGAGAAGGAGAGGAATCTGGAATCGTGTGAGGTAGAGGAAATTTTATATTGCCAGTAGTTGAGTACCCACAGTCCCACACTATTAATAAAAACTAAAATAAATAATATTTATAAATTATATGGTACGGTACGGTATACCATTACCGTACCGTCTTCATGTAGTCGGTTCGGTACAACCGTACCGAGTTTTCGGTTACCGAGTTTTCGGCTACCAATTCAGTTGGCTCGGATCAGATGCGGTTGGTACGGTTTGATTCGGGAGAATTTGCCAGCCCTAAATGGGGCAATCTACGATTCGCCGACTTCAAGTCTGTAGCTGAATATAATTAAGAAGTTCTTCGCCTCAAAACCATGTTGGGGTTCTGTGGACAACCTGTCACAGAGTAAGAGCTAATTGAGAAAACTCTCTCCACCTTCCCCGTCTCAACAATTTTGCTATCAAAGCAATATCGAACTGAATACAATACTGGACAGATCATGAGGTTTCATCAGCTAATTAATGTGATGTCTATAGCTGAAAAACATGATAATATCCTCGTGAGGAATTATAATTCAAGGCCTATCAGAACTAAGAGCGTTCATGAGGTGAATTATAGTAATGCACCCAAAGGCGAGCGGAACCCTAAAAATAAAGGACACAACTGACGTTTTGATCCATATAACCGCCCTACAAAGGAAGGAAACCGCCAAAATGGAGCGGAAACACGTGGCAACAAAAGCCAACGTGGGAGAGGAGGACACAAGACCGCCGGCCAAAGGGGTGGCGCCATTGTCCAACAAGGACGTCAATGTCGTCCTCATGCACAAGATGCATCTCAATCCAAGGGAGGAAATCGTAATGATGCATGCCATAGATGTGGATCTATTGAACATTGGTTCAAGCAATGCAATGCAAGCAATCAACTAGCTGCACGTTACAAGGCATATAGAGACTTTAGAGAGCATGAAGCCTATCTTGCCAAAGAAGAAGAAGAAGATGGTGATGAAGCCAACGTCAATCTCACCATAGCGGACTTCAAATCTGACAAGGAATTGCACAAGGATGCTGCAGATTTTGATTAGTATAGACCTTTATTTTTCCAAGAATTATGTAATGGCAATTATGCCTTAAATCAATAAAATGACTTATTATATTAACTCTTTCCCCCTAGGCCTACTCAAGAGTAATTGTGATGTCTAGGCAAGGTTTGATATGAGAGAACGGTTTTAAAAGTGAGCAAAGCTCCACCAAAATCTCGCCTTACCTTACCTGGTCACAACCAAATTGAAATTACCGAACGGATTAAGTGAGTACGATTTGTCTACAGTTTGATTTTTATATTGGACTAGATTTTGGTCAAGAAACATTGATGTAATCATTGGCTATTATTAATAAAGTATCGATTTATTTTATTCAATGTCTTGGACATGTTTTTAATTTCGAACTTTATTATTTTTCAGTATGTTTCCCGGAGAGCTATAATGCCTCCTGGATAGTGCAACTACACATACCATCCTTCGAAATAGGCAGCTATTCCTATGGATGACACCTACTCGATCTTCTGTGACTACGATGGCTGGATCATCTCAATTGATTCATGGTTGAGGACCAGCCCAATTTATGTTGCCAAATGGCACAATTTTGAATGTCACCGAAGCTCCTTATGCTCCTAGGGCAGGAAGAACCCTATTGAGCTTCAAAGATATAAAAGCCAATGGTTTTCATGAGGAAACACATTGTGAGAATTGACAAGAGTTCCTTCGCATCACCTCTAATGACTAGGGACATAAACGAGTATTAGAGAAACTTATGTGTCGATCTAGTGGATTGTATGCAACCAATATTCGAATAATTGAATCCAATCGTATTATGAGAGATGATTTATGGGATTCCGACACATATAGGCTTTGGCATGACCATTTGGGACACCCAGGTCGTGATATGATGATCCGTATATTAAAGACTTCACACGGACATCCTTTTTTCAAAACGAAAAGAAGTAAACATTGGATTTTGGACTCCTAAAGAGCCCTTGCGCCTCACGGAGCCGTTCACCCCCTAAAACGACCATCCTTGGCCGGCGCCGCCGTCCCCCTGCGGCCTAAGAGTGGCTTTGACGCCACCAATGCTCTTTCGTCTCCAAATTTTACTTCTCAAGTCCTTTGTGACTTCGTGGCTCAACCAAAATCCTCATTGGTTGTTTCTAAGGCCCATCATTCGTTCTGCAAAGCCTGCTCTTTAGCAAAATTAGGATCGAGACCATCCTATGCAAAGGACACTAAAGAAAATATCCCATTCTTGCAAAGAATCCAAGGTGATATTTGTGGACCTATCCAACCAACTTGCGGACCATTTAGATACTTTATGGTGTTGGTTGATGCATCGACACAATGGTCACATGTCATGCTATTGTCCACAAGGACCGCTACATTTGCTAAACTCCTAGCACAAATAATTAAGTTAAGGGCTCACCACCCTGATCATCCTATTAAGTCTATACGATTAGACAACGCTGGGGAGTTTACATCAAAAACTTTTGATGATTATTGCATGTCCATTGGGATTGAAGTTGAACATCCAGTTCCTCATGTTCACACCCAAAATGGTCTCGCAGAAACCGCCGTTAAACGACTACAAATGGTCGCTAGGGCATTGGTAATGCGCACCAATCTCCCTATTTCTACTTGGGGCTATGCAATATTGCATGCAGCTGTGCTCATTCGTCTGCGACCCACTACCCATCAACCCTTTTCTGCGTCCCAGATGGTGACTGGGTATGAGCCTGATGTCTCACACTTACGCATATTTGGATGTGCAGTTTATGTGCCAATTACGCCACCACAGCGCACCAAAATGGGTCCTCAACGACGATTAGGCATTTATGTTAGATATGATTCTCCAACAATTGTCCGCTACATAGAACCCTTGACAGGCGATCTCTTTACCGCTAGATTTGAGGATTGTCACTTCGATGAGACAGTCTTCCCGTCGTTAAGGGGAGATAAGAACATAAATGTTCAACAGGAACGACAGGAATTGTCATGGTCTGTCCCCACTCTGTCTCATCTTGATCCCTAAACCGCACAGTCCGAAATTGAAGTGTGGAGAATTCTCAATCTTCAGAACGTAGCAGAATCGATGCCTGATGCGTTTTTTAATATCGCTAAAGTGACGAGATCACACATACCTGCTACAAACGTATCTGCAAGGATTGATGTCCCTAAAACTAGAGGACATGACGCCATCTCAAGAGTACCTGAGCATGGCGCCAACGTCCCCTCTCATAGTGATAGTGACGTTGTGGCTAGGCCCATGGCTCCTGCCAGGAAGCGCGGGAGGCCCATAGGTTCGATGGATTCTTGCCCAAGAAAGAAAGCGAGTTGGGCACAAAATAATCTATTAATCATTGATGTAAATAATCCATCTCATGAGAATATTCCGGATTACAATTATGTCCAAGAGACATCATTGGGGGACGCTCCAATGTCAGAACCAATTCCAGAGAATAAAGAGATCTCCATGAATTACACTAGTGTACATGAGATGATGGATAGAAATTCTATAGCAATTGATGATGCATTTGCATATCATGTTGCAAAAGGAATTATAGAATATGATGACGTCGAACCTTGCTCTGTAGAAGAATGTCAAAGAAGAGCGGATTGGCCTAAATGGAAAGATGTGATCCATGCTGAATTAGATTCACTAGCAAAGAGACAGGTATTTGGGCCTATAACGCAGACACCCCTAATGTAAAACCTGTTGGCCATAAATGGGTCTTTGTTAGAAAGCGTAATGAGAAAAATGAGGTGGTTAGATATAAAGCCCGCCTCATGGCGCAAGGTTTCTCACAACGCCCTGGAATCGACTACGAATAGACATATTCTCCAGTAATGGACGTTATAACGTTCCGCTCCCTTGTCAGTTTGGTAGTTTCCGAAAAACTTGACATGCAGCTTATGGATGTGGTTACAGCATATCTCTATGGGGATATAGATTCAGAGATATATATGAAGGTTCCAGATGGACTTCAATTACCCAAATTAAGTGGCTCTAAACCATGGAGCGCGTTTTCAATAAGATTAAAACACTCACTATATGGATTAAAACAATCCGGACGGATGTGGTATAACCGTCTAAGTGACTTCTTGATTGGGAAGGGATATATTAATAACGAAATATGCCCATGCGTATTCATTAAAAGAACAAGTTCCTGATTTGCAATCGTAGCAGTTTATATCGATGACATGAACCTAATTGGAACTCTAGATGAGTTAAAGGAAACTGCTAAATACTTGAAATCCGAATTTAAGATGAAAGATCTTGGGAAAACACAGTTTTGTCTCGGTTTAGAAATCGAGCACCGTAGTGATGGAATTTTGATCCATCAGTCTGCATATACTCAGAAAATTCTAAGGCGCTTTAATGAAGATAAAGCAAAGCCTGTGAGTACTCCCATGATTGGTCGCAGTCTTGAGCCTGGAAAAGATCCGTTTTGTCCAAAGGATGAGGACGAAGAATCATTAGAGGCCGAACTGCCCTACTTAAGTGTAATATGCGCATTATTGTACTTAGCTCAATGCACAAGACCGGACATCTCCTTCGCAGTGAACTTGTTAGCTAGACATAGCTCTACACCAACACACCGCCATTGGATTGGTGTAAAGACAATCTTTCGATACCTTAGAGGTACGATTGATTTGGGCCTATTCTATCCCTACAGAGAGAAAAGGAATGACGAAATTTTGGGATCGGACCCCAAGAGGCAAAACGCCACCATTCAAGGTATTGTTGTCTGCCATGTTGTCGCCGCCGTCCAGAGTGGCCTGCCTCATCCTACTCCCCTCCATCAAAACGACAATGATGTTTTGATGGGTTTTGCTGATGTAGGGTACCTCTCTGACCCTCACAAAGGTCGCTCCCAAACAGGTTATGTCTTTACCATGGGAAGCACTGCGATATCTTAGAGGTCTACAAAACAGACCCTTGTTGCTACTTCCTCAAATAATGCAGAGATTATTGCTCTACATGAAGCTGTACGTGAATGTATATGGCTAAGGTCTATAATTAGACATATTCAAAGAAGTTATGGTTTGAAATCTACCACAAATGAACCTACATGCATTTATGAGGATAATGCAGCTTGTATTGAACAAATGAAGTTAGGTTTCATCAAGGACGACAACACCAAGCATATATCGCCTAAGTTCTTTTATAATCAGCAACAACAATCACTTCTAAAGATTGAAGTGAATCAAATCTGATCAGAGGATAATGTAGCGGACTTATTCACTAAGTCGTTACCTAAATCCACCTTCGAGAAACATGTGAAGAGCATCGGATCGAGAAAGTTATCCGAACTCCCACGATTATAGCAATCAGGGGGAGATATCGACATCAGGGGGGTTATGATGTCTACATGTTCGATCTCGAAGAGTAGAGGACGTGTTGTACTCTTTTTCTCCTCCTCGAGCGTGTTTTTATCCCACAGAGAGTTTTTCACTCGAGCAAGGTTTTTAACGAGGTAACGGATGAAGCGTCACCACTAAGTTTGAAGCGGCACAAGGGGGAGTGTTGAAGGAAAATAGACTTAGTGTGCCTTATCAAACTAGGAATAGTTTCATGGTTGTAATAGGAGAGAAGGTTCTAGAATTCCTAGTCCTACTCGGATTAGTTTTCCTTGTAATATTAGTATATGTTTGTAAGCCCTATATATAGGGCTCCTATTCTCAATAATCATACACACAATTCTCTCATCAAATTCTCTCAAATATCATATTCTTAAACAAGGCTCAATTTTTCTACAAGAAAATGAGAAAATGAGAAATTTGGAATTTGGAATTGGGAATCTTTAGTATGCACTTGCTGGAGAAATTCTACAAGAAAATGAGAAATTGTCATTTCTGGCCTTGATGCAAATACTAATGTATAGTGTGGTTGAATTTGTAATTTTACGAAGGTAAGATGGACTGGGCTGGACTATACTATAGCATTGTGCTGTGTTCTGGAATCTGGCCTCAATTCTTTTTTTTTTTTTTTTTTTTTT
>LYNE01010263.1:0-14971 GCA_001662545.1 Rosa x damascena | reverse complement strand
AAAAAAATCAAGAATTTCTACTGACCTAGCTGATTCCAGTGTGTTTACGTGAAGGAACTCGTGGCCTCCCTCACTGTTCCGTTTTCTATGCGTTGGCCAAATTTGCAGTTTTTCGGCTCTCTCTCTTTCTATCAGGAAGACTCGTACCCTCACCCCTTCATACGTGTAGGACTCACATGTCGGTTCGCGAGACTTGAGCCTTCAGTCCGTACGTTTCAGCATGCAAGTGCGGGGCCATTAAAGTCTATTTGGATCTTTGCTGGTCATGGCCAACCTTATTTTCTGGCCTTTCTTTATGCCCATTTTAGGGAAACGGCTCAAATCTCTAGCCCGGGGCTCGAGTACTCCCCACCGGCCCCCAACTTATATCGACATGTCACTGTTGCTTTTCCACTGCTAGCCCTATTCCTTATCACATTTGATGTATGCAAATGTAGTGCCACACTCGTGCAGGCTCTTCTGACTAGCTATGTTTTTCTTTTTCTTCTTTCCTTATACAGATGAAGATTAGGTAAAATTGGCACCTAAACGAAAGAGTGGTTATTCTTGCTTTGTGACAACACTGTTGAGGGATAAATCAGTGCAACTGAAAGATTATATGCAGCTTGTATGAAACTGTCTTTACTATGTGATAGTGACAAGTGAATAACAACCGAAGATCCTTCATGTTAAGAGTTTAAATGTGCAAAGGCAGTGCTAATCTCGTGTAAGAATGTTCTTTTCATGTAGCGGTGCTGAGTGAACTAATATATCATACATACGAATCCAATTAGTGTGAGCCTGTCTTTGTTATGAGTTACTGATAAAGTGAAAAACAACTCATATTAAAAATGCAAAACTAATCAAGTGTAAGATATTATGCATCAAAGATAGTGTCAACCTTGTGTAAGCGGTGCTAAATGACAAAATTTAATTAATATAGGATTAAATACTGTTTACTCCTTGAGCTTTCGACCAAAAAACACTTCAGTCTCTGGTCTTCTAATTTCACACGTTTAGTCCTTGTACTCTTAGTTTTTTTACTAATAGGTCATTTTAGTTAGACTCCATCCAAAACCTTCGTTAAGTAGCTAACGTGGCAATTCCTTCCCCGCTAAAATGTCTATCGATCCTACCTTCACTTTTTTTTTAATTTAATTTTAATTTTTTTTTATCTCTTCTCCCCTCCCCTTTGCCACAACACTTACAACCCCATCCTCGCCACTGCCTTCGCCACCTCCACCACCATCGCTTCAGATACGGAACATCCTTAAGGTCAGGGCAATCGTTCACAATCAAGAAAGAGCAAAGCCACCTAATCGCCGCTTTCCTGCAACCAAATCAATGTGAAGCAGAATACCATCATCTCTAAGCTTCAAATCTGTAAGCAGAACACCCATCATCTCCAAGTCTGAGTAATTACTCCAACATTAGAGAGAGGAATTTGCAGGGGCCCGATAGGTCAATATGGGTCTCAATCTGGGATTTTTCATCAAGAAGATCGATATGGGTCTCGATCTTTGAGTGCTTTTGCAAAAATACTAGCAACAGGTGGAGACGATGGAAGTGAGCGGAATCAAATATCAGAACAAGTGGTAGTGGTGGCGGCGTCGCTGCAGGGGCGCCATTTTTGTGCTTTTCGTCTTGGTTTGGCCTTGAAGGTGTCCCTCTTCTCAATATTTGTTGCACTCCTTTCCTTTTTCCCAACAAAGATACTCTCTCTCTCTCTCTCTCTCTCTCTCTCTACACATAATTTATGCACCCAAATCACAACCAATCTGATTCAATTATGCGTCTTCAATTAATTTAGGGATCGATCAGATGTTACGTCCCGTATCTCAACTTACCTGTTTACTAGTGTTGAGTAAAAATTGCACACGGTGAGCGTAAATGTCACCAAACATAATTTCACTCGTATTCATTTAGTGAATAGAGTTTTAATTAGTTCAGGTTCGACCCATTCAAGACAGAATGTGTCTCTTAATTACAATCCCTTGTTACAGGGAAACACCATTTGATTCCATTTATGAAGAAACCAATTGTGGATGTGTGTTTGTTTGTTTTTACGGCTGCACCCGGATATTTGAATAGGTTGCCTACGTACCCTTAGAGAGGAATCAAGCCACTCGTAGTTCAAGAATTCCAATGAGTGAATGACCCATTGGAGGGTATTGCTTTTGGAATGTGAATAGTGTTTGGATGAATTTGGTGTATGTGAACCAGGGATTCAATTTATTTTGGATTTGTTTGGAAAGGATGTGACGTTTCCTGGTGTTTGGCTGAATTTGACTGATGAGGTCAGGGATTCGGATTGAATGAACCAGGGAGTCAGGGATTTTGTTTGGACTTGCGGTTGCATCTAGTGGGTCGCAAGATTGCCTATATACCCTCGAGGAGGGATCAAACCGTTGTAGTTCATGAGGAATTTGTGTTTCTGGTGTTGGGAGAATTTGACGGGAGTCAGTGATTCAATTTAGGACTAGCTGAATTTGACCGGTGGAGTCAGGGATTCTGTTTGGATTCGTGGTTGCATATAGTGGGTTGCTAGATTGCCTACGTACTCATTGTGGGATCAAACCGACTGTGGTTCATAGGAATTGGCATTTCTGGTTTTACACCGACTTTTGTGTTCAACGGATGTATATATATTACTTTGAATCTGTCAAATGTATTCCTTTTGGACACCCAATTTGTTAGAGTGTCCTTTAACTTGATCTGGGGACTCGATGTACCGATCTTTGCAGTGGGCCCAAGATTTGAAAATGGGCTTTATGCTGCCTCTGCTCTTGTCGACGAACAAATTAATCGGGCTCGAGCTTCAAAGTAAGTGGGCTCAAGTAAATAAGTGATTTGGACACCCATTGCGAAGAGTTGAGCTTTACGTCGAGTCATTTCTTGAAATTTTGATGAGTCGGGTTTTCCATTTGGAGCTCAAGATTTGAAGTGAACCTCTGTAAATTGGGCTTGCTTCTGTTTCTTTTGTAGGAGGCCCAATAAACTGAATTTGAAGTCTTCAGACTTTTCCACATGCTATTCTTCAAGTTAAATTAATCAATGAAAAATTATGATCCATTAATTAAGTAGCCTTCATTGCGTCAGTGCTTGAATTCATGTGATTGATCAAATTCACCACCTGCTGAGTTCTTGTCTTTTGTAACATTAATCAAATATCAAGCAATCATGGTTTGCTTCGGAGGCTTTTGTTTGGGCAAGGAGGAAAGCACGTGCATATGGGCACCAAAAATCTTGGTGACCCGCTTCTCAGTTTTGCATATGTTGTTGCACGTACCCTTCTTTTTGTTACATTGTATTTATAGAATTTGATTTCTCCTTCTGTGAAAGCGTAAAGGCTGTGAGTAATTGAAGTAACACAGCAGCGTCATTAAGGAGGGAGCTCGTAGCATTGAAACCCAGTTGTTCAAGAACAACTATTCTTATTCCAACGCATTAAACATCGTGGCACCAAAGAACAACAACAACGCCATTTTTAAGAGGCTTTAAACATTAAAACTTGGTTGTTCATGAACAACCATTTTGTTTTAATGCAATGAATTTTGGGGCATTCAAGACCTTTTAAAGAACTCTAATAGTTGTGGTCGTTCATGAACGGCCTATTAGAGTTTTTGGAGCATCCATATTAACAACAGTGTACCATCTCTGAGAAGCTTTAAACATCGAAACGCAGTTGTGAACAACCATTTTTTTTGTTCCAATGCTTTAAGCCTGAGAACATTTAAAGGCAGCAGCGGCAGTATCGTCGTCATTTCAAAGGGCTTATAAGGACTCCAATAGTTGTGGTCGTTCATGAACGGCCTATTAGAGCTTTGAGCTTTGAGGCAGCACAAGACACGCAGCGGAGCCATTTGGATTAGTTGGAGAAATTTGAAGTGCAGAAGAGGAGTACTTCTTTCTCTGTCAAGAACATCATTTGGAATATTAATGTAAGAAAATTAACCACAGATGCAGCCGTATACCTACAGCTCTTTGTTTGTTCTTTCTCCAATGAAAGTTGGCCTTCTTGCTACCGAGACGTTGCACCACTCTTCTTTTACGACTATTATTTTCTGCTGCGTATTTTCTGCTTTTTTTTTACTCTCTGTGTATTTATTTTCTTTCTGCTTCCCCCCCTCTCTCTTTGATGTCGAGAGTCTCCTTTTGTAGGCAATAATGAGGGAGTCCACTTTGATCGAATGGGCCTTCATTTCAATTTGAATGTGTACGTTCAAATTTCAAACTAAGCTGACTCAATCTTCTTGTGCAATCACGTACGACTTTATTTCCTTCTCTCTTGACCGACTCATGCATGATCTGTTTTGATTGCTTGGGAGTTCACATACTTATGGATAAGATCACAAGTCCAAGAATAGTCAAAGCCAACCCCCCATATTTGTTGGCTTACTGTTTCTGCTCCTCAAGAGATAAACACAAAGTCAATTAACCAATCACCATCCAAGAGGTGCAATTTAGTTTGGCCTTATTATCCGTATTAATCTCTTTTGCTTTGAACTCTTTGATCAAACAATTAAATGGAATTATCTTGCTGATCTGGTGGCCAAAATATATATGTATATTGTTGCTTTGGACTCCAATTTTTATTGAAAGACCACGACCACCTATCTGCGATTGTGAGAGTTCATCGAATTGGACATTTGGAAAAAAAATTTGGTCTCAACAACTAGTCATTTGGACAGTAAACGACAATTACTTTCACTTTTTACTTCATTTCGATATTTTTAGTGGACAAAAAGTTTTTTGTTCGAGTTAGTTTTTGGGAAAAATTTTCTTCACAAAAGTTGTAGAGAACGTCAAACCGAGTCCGTGGACACATGGTACGCTCAAATCAGAGTTCGTATGTGGAAGTTATAATCGAAAAACGAAAGTTACTGTTTATGGTAATTTAGTATAAATAAGGAAAGTTACTGTGGTAGGTTTCCATTTCCGGAAACCTACCCACTCGGTAATTCTCTCTCTGTCTCTCTCTCTCTCTGTCTCTCTCTCTCTTTCCCCGAGCTCTCTCTCTCCCCAGTTTTTTTTTTCTTTTTCTTTTCTTTGGGCATATCTTCCGATTCCGGCCACCTGATGCGCATGGCGCCGGTTATTCTAGGACTGCCTCCTCCTCTCGCACACGCCTATAGTGGTGGTTCACAGCGATTTGGCTGGAAAATCGAAGATCGAAGCAAAACACTTTTATTGTAGCAGTTGGACATTTAAGGCAATTTCTCCCGATTCCAGCCACCATCTTTGACGATTCCTGTCATTCTGGAAAGCCCATTCTTCATAGATGAATCCCTCCAAGTTTCATGATCTAATTAGAGGCGTGGAGGAAGAATTGAAGGTTTGATTTTTCTCTTCACTGTTGCAAATCAGATGTTTACTATTTGCTTTGATTTCTGGCAATTCTATCTGTTTTCTGGCTTGTTGAGTTGATGTTGTTGCTAAAGTTTGGTGACCCGGTTTGAAGGTGGCCGCCGGCGTGTGGCACTATGGGTGGCTCGTGGAGGCATGTAGGGCAGGACTTTGGCTTCTATTTTTAGCTAGATAAATTACTTGTGAGTTGTAGAACTTGTAAATGTGATTTTTGTGGGCATTGGAGAAGTTTGTTATAGATGGTGAATTTCCGAAGTTTAGAGTTTCGGATGTCGATTTATGGGAATCCGACCTTCGGGTTTCCCTTATTTTTCCACTATGGAATACTGTAATTGACAGATTGATATTAGTGGTGAAGTTTGGGTTGAATATGAGAAGAAATGGAGATATTGGTTTACGAGGGGTTTTCGGGATTCATTTTAGAATCGTATTTATTTGTCGAATTGTTGTTTACGGAATATAATTGTGTAGAGGACGAGGTACCGACCTATCGCTCGACAAGGATCCTTACGCTTGGGTGCCATGTTAGCCGTATACTGTGAGTAGACATTTATTTTAAATTGAATTACATGTGATTCTAAGTATTCGAATTAAATATTTGTGAAATGGGTTTTGGAAATTTTGGAAAAATGATTTTATTTTATTTTATCTAATATTAGAATTTGAGCATATGATGATTTCGGAGAATTAATTGTGATTTGTGTTGATGTTAGTTATTGTATGACTTGATATATTTGTTTGTTTGTGAATTGTGACTTATGTTGTTCGAGCCACTAGGAAAGGGGGGATGAACTAGTGGTCTCATAGGAGTCTAGCACCAGGAGAGAGGGGATGTACTGGTAGCTACATAGTTGAGTCGAAGACACTAGGAGAGAAGGGATGGACTAGTAGTCTTCAAATGGAGGTTCCAGGAGAGAGGGGATGTACTGGTGGCTCTAGAAATAGCGGTGGCTCCACGAGAGGGGGGATGTACTGGAGGCCTAGATAAAGATTGTCATTTTCGGAGATTTATGTAATGATGTATGCAGGTATATTTGAGGACCCCTTGAGATATTGTTGTGCACTTGGGTAAATATATGTGTGAGCCTTAAATTGTTGATTTCTCTCTCCGACAAACATGATTTCATAAAGGTTGATGTAAAGTTCTTTTGTTTTTATTAGTGAATCACATGCTTGGTTTTTAAAAGCGTTTTGAAGCGGGAAAAGTATTAAAATATTTCTTTTCATTTATTTCGATTTAGTTATTTTTGTCCTCTTACTCTGACATTTTGCAAATACTTTCCCTTGGGCTCTTTGGTTTCAAATGCCCAGTTCACATTGTTGCTGTTCGGCATACTAGGAGTTGAGGCATAGTATCCGCATCTGCTGCCAGCATTTTGTTGTAGGTTATCTGTTTAACCTAACAGTTATCATTTCAGTTTTATTACCTTAAATTGCTCTGATCACCTTAGGGTTGTTGTATATAAATTTGTGGTATTTTTTATTTAGGGTTTTTGAACCAACTATGAGGATTTGTTGTAACTTAATTTGAGGTTCTTTTGTTAAAATTCTGGTACTTGAGTTGTGTTTTTGTTTTGTTGGATGTGGAGTAGTTTGGTTTATGGGAGTAGGGTGTCTCTACGATAGTAAGGTGGATTGTTAGAAGTGTAAATGTGTTCTCATATGTTTTGGGTTGCCTACTTTTAAGGGAGATTTTACCGAATTCTCGGTAAAATCTCCTTTACAAGTGGACCCCGCAGGGCCACATCTGATTTCAAGGTGAAATTCTGGGGCGGGTCCTATCATTAGAGTTTCCTAGAACAGTGCCCCTTCGATTTGAGCTGTCATGCAAAACCCAACTTGAAGAGACAGAACCCATTTCCGCTGGAGGCGTCTGGGCTTGAGATTCCCGAGAAAGTTGTTGTAGAACAAGGCGTTTTGGTATGGACATTGCTCCTCAGAAACCTCATCAATGACGGCGGGAACTTATCACTGACCCGGACTCGATATGGGCTTCGTGGGTAGCTTCATTTCCACCCACCAAGCCTCTCTCTCTCTCTCTCTCTCTCTCTCTCTCTCTCTATCTATCTATCTATCTATCAAGCTCAAGATTAAGGGAAGCTCTCTTGCTCTCTGAAAATCTGAAATGGGTGACTCTGAAGCTCTTTGCTCTGTTTTGGCTTTAGTTTTGGTTTTTTTATCTTTTTCGTTTTTGGGTTTTTCTTGGTGTAGCAGTGTAGGTGAAGAAGAGGAGGAAGACGAAAAAATAACCAGTGAAAAAAAAGAAAGAATAAAATTTAAAAATTTAAAAAATTAAATTAAATTAAAAAAGAAAAAGAAAAAGAAAAAGGAAGTGAGGATAGAATAGACATTTTAGCGGGGAATGAATTGCCACGTCAGCTACTTAACGGAGGTTTTGGACTGAGTCTAACGGAAATGACCTATTGGTCTAAAATTTGAGAGTACAAAGATTAAACGTGTGAAATTAGAAGGTCAGGGACTGAAGTGTTTTTTGGTCGAACGCTTAAGGAGTAAACAGTACTTAACCCATTAATATATCATACATAGACATCCAACTTGTGAGGTTGTCTGTCAATGATAAAGTATGTAACAACTCATATTAAAGATGCTATCTTTAACCCAGTGTGAGATTTTATTCATCAAAGGTGGTGTCAACCTCTTATAAGGCTAGCGGTGCTAAATGACAAAATTTAACTAATATATCATACTTGTGTGAGGTTAAATAACATAGGCATCCAACTTGTGTGAGGTTATCTATTCTATGTGTCAGTGATAAATTATGTAACAACTCATATTAAATATACAATTTCTAACCACGTGTCAGATTTGCATGCAAATGCGACACCAACACCAAATTTGCACAAGACTCTTCTTATTATGTGTTAGTATTGAGTAATAGACCAACAACTTCACAAACAATGACATATGTACAAACAAACTTGTTCGAGACTTTTCTTCTCTATGCGGGTTTCACTACTGGTTAATCTCACCGATTTGCCTTCTCTATTTTAACAATAACCTCAAACTTTTAACATCTCTGCGCTTGCTGCGATGATTGCCTATGAATTTATCTCTACTGCCTGAACTGAAATTTCCCAGAACTAGTCATCATCGCGTATATAATATATTGATCTAAAATTCTGGATCTGATATGCTCATGATAGTGGCTGACACACTAACTGTAAATTGAGAAGTGGTTGGCCAAAGATAGCAAAAAGTTAAGGAACCGAAACAGAATTGAGAAGAGGGTTTCCCAAGAATAAGAGCAGTACATTCACGTGGGACTGTGGGAGGGACCGTCTCGAGTCTCGACTCGACTCAACTCGAGTGACAGATCTCTGGCTTTCATTTTTTTTTTTGCAGGTAACGTACGTACAGGCGTCCTTAAACTAAGTGCTTGTTGAGCAGCGCGACGTCGCCTATCTGGGTGTGCTGCACTGCTGCCAAGGACGTAGCTTATTGCTCACGTTAGTCTCGATTCTTCAAATTTGACACTGTTCGGACGTGTCAAGCAGCTTCACACCTGGCCATGGCTCTGGTCCTCCAGTCTAGCTACTGATCCATCCACCTTTACAAAAGTTCCTTCTAAAAGTATACTTCTTTGTTCTCTCCCTTTATTTCTTTTTGGGTGGTTCTATTCAGACCTCTCAATTTGCTATCTGGACCTCCTTTATTTTTTACACAATTTTAAAACCAATTTTACCCCCCTACAAATATTTTTTTTAAAAGAAAACCGACATCTACATCGTAGGAGTTGCAGCTCCCCTCTCACATCTTGCAGTTCTCTCTCTAATTCTATCCTTATCCACAAAATTTAGAAAGTTAAAATTCAAACTTTGAAATAACTACTCCATCTTATTTATTTGAAATCACCATCTAATCAAAGATTAAGAAGAGGAAGAAACACGTTTTGATCAAAACTGGAAAATGATCTAAGCAGTAGACATCTCTCTTTCTCTCCAACTCTCTATTGTAATCCTCTCTCTATTCTCCTTTCCCTCTTCCTCACTATTCCTTCATGTCTTTCTTCTCATTCCCTCTCTCTCTTGCACCCATTTCCTAATTGGTTGTCACTGGCTCCAGGAGCTTGAGACGTCTTCATTGTTTCATCTCAAGTTTATTATTAGACTCTATAAATTATAGATTGGATGATATTTGAAATCTTTGAATTTAAATTTATGCAATTTCAACTTCAATATATCTTTGAAATCAGAAAACAAAAACAGGGTCAAGACTTACTTTCACTGACTTTTCTCTCAACCCAAAAAGGATTGACCAAGATTCATCAAACCTAGTTGGGCAATCAAGAATTATAAGGTTCTTTAAATTGCTCTAATGGAAATCCAACTTCAACCTGGATCAAGTAATGCCAAATTGTTTGAAGAAGAACATAAAATGGGGTGTGAAATTGAGAGTTCAATTTAGTCGATCATAATTACCAAAAATAGAGAAATCGTTAATCTTAAAAGATTTTTTTTTTTGGTGTGCTCTCAGTTGATCATGAAAGCTAATTGGAGTTTGGAGGTGCAAATTTTTTTTTCTTTTATTATTGGAACGTCGCATATATAACAGAGGTGTAAATAAATAAAAATAGGGGTAAATCAAAAAGTTCAGTGGCAAAAAAAATGAAGAGAGGTCCAAATAGTAGATTAGGAGGTCTGAATAGACCCACCCTTTCTTTTTAAATATTATCTGTTTTTCTCTCTAATTTATTATGGTCTCCCTTGTTTATTACTTGAGATGTTATTTGTATAGTTAAGCTAGAGTTGGTAAAAAAATGTTGAATCAAAGTAGCTATGGCTTCTGTATAAGAAGAAACTCAATATTGATTGAAACTACCATTGTTCAGCTAATGAATCTTAGCTACCTACTTAAGGTATTTGGGAATTGGGAAAAAACATAATGATGCTTTTGTTGGAAATTTGGTTGATGGATGCTACTTCTGTCACCATATTTTGATTCTCCTACAAAATCACACAAATACAATATACAAATAATAATCATAATATTATTGTCATAATAGATTAAATAACAAGGATTATAGTACTTATCTCTTAAATTTATAGGTTTCCGAAGGACACGTTACTTGAAAAGAGTTTAAGGTTGAGGAGAGTAAACACTGCCCTTAAGAGTAGATTTCGCCTCTCAGAGACAATGTCTCGTTGTGGTAAGTTAGTGGCGCCCTACCCTCTAGGGTACAACAACCGTTAATCCTTGTAAGCGTACACTCACAATATTTGGATCCTAGAACAGCATGATAATTTCCTTTGGCATAGGAAAGAAGGAATATTGAGGGCATAAAATTGACTAGAATATGAGAAAAGAACTCTTAAGGAGAATGTATGATGATCATAAACATACAAACATAATAGAAAGGAAATGAGGGTATATATAAGACTCAGCAAAGAAGACTAGTAATTAAGGTATGATAATGATCATCAATATTCATAATGTTAGCTTTTGTAACTGATATGAAAAAACTTACTGGTCAACAATGGATAAATAAGCAATTAACATGCCTCACAATTGTAACGGATGTAGTGAGCAATAAAGGATATACCAACTTATGCAATGAAGGTTTTATGGGAAAACAAAGCACCAAATAATTGGGTACGATTAAACTCAATAAATAATATTGTATTTTGAAATATTATATCTAAAATTCCAACAATCCCCCACATATTTCAAAATACGGAGAGTCTAACAAAACGAGAGAATTGATAGAGTGCCAAAGGAAAGTAAGAATACAATGCGTCTGAATTGGTGTTTTTTCGACTATAAACCAGCCATAGGATAAGTTAGCCATGACTCACAGAAATTTGGTGAAAATAAAATTTTCGATGAACCAAAATTTCTTGATGTAAATCAGAGAGCTACTATCCACATTGAATCTCTATCAAGCTTGTTATGTGGGTGGGAATGAACAGGCCATGCGCCCCTACCTGGATATTTATGAGTGCTGTAGAAGACTTGCCTAAGTTTCATAGGAAGCGGCCTCACTTCCACACTCATATAGATAAGTCCATCAAGTGTGTACTAGAATCGAACACACCATCCATGTGTAAGGGCTATGGTACTTATTAAGAACAAAGTTCATCCTTATACGTTCCAATTAAAGCACTATATATGCATCATAGGGATGGACTCCAAATTTTATTTTGATAGTGCATCACTGATCAACAAGAGAGTTGTTGTTACCCATATGAACCTGCTTCCTGGGATTGTCATTCACATAGGTTGGGTTACCTTCACTCTTGACCTTTGTTATAGGCATAATCGCATCCCCCTCGATGTATTAACCACTAGTTTTGGCCTTTAGCCTAGCAGTTTTGTCAGAGTATTAGCCAAAATCAACTCTGACCTACAAAGCATATTGAATAGTCTCAACAATAAGTAATCTTCATTGGATTTTTAGTTATCCAATCTCATATAAATATAAGAGTCTTTTTTTATTTTTTTTCGTTTTTTTTTACCTCACATTTTTTAGTCTGTCTGATTTAGCCTTAGGCTCACATTTATAGGCAAGATAATATCAAGCCATATATATTAAGGCAATGAATCTTCGCATGTCAAGGACTTGAGAATTTAATAGGCAACATTATTTACCGATTTCGTGACTTCAGATACCTTAGTCACCCCCACATTTGGAGTCATCAAATGTCTCTTTATTCTTGATCAAAAATAAATTTGATCATGGAAGTACATCAAATGTCCATTTTCTCAAAGCATAAACAGAAAACAGCAATCAATGAGATAGTTTTTCAGGGCATCAGCGTAACGGACAATATCGAGGTATCAACAAATGAAAAGTGCATATATTTATTTGTTTTGAGGCAACATTGACCGAAAGGCAAATAAAAATTCGAAAGGCAACCCAAAACCTTTAAGGCAACATACTGAGCTAATCATCCAAGCAAATACCGTAGTAAGCAACAATATATAATTGTGGTAATAATACTGACGTACACCTTCATGGCTAGGCAACCATGTTTAGAGACTTGTTGTCTCTGCATTATATTCAGAAGCACTGATAATATATAATCAGGCAACTATTTACCCAAATTCTCGAGGCAACCATGTTCATTATCATTTAAATATCGAGGCAACCCTTACTACTAGCTTATAGCCAAACTATAAGGCAACATTTTTCCGAAGGCATCAATCGCAGGGACATATTATTATCCCGTGGCATCAAATTACCAAAGGCAACCATCAATATAAAACTGACAAATAATTTCTCAATGCGTTATTCACGATAACACATTTTTTTTAGGCAACCGAGGCATCATCTTAATCAAGAGGCAATGGAAATATTGAGAGGCAACAACTTTATTATTTCCAAAGAAACAATAATCCGAAGGCAACATTTCAAATTCTTTTTTTTTTTTTTCCTTCCTTGAAGAAAAAATACTTTGAAGGGACGTATTCCGAAGGCAACAACAAAGGAACAACTTTTTGAGTTATAACAGTAAAAAATATTTTAATGCATAGAAAATAATTATGGTTCAAATCATATAACAAAGAGAATTAAAAACTCTTGCTAAACCATAAGGTTAATAGCAATGATGTAAAATAAATAGTACGAAATGGCAAAACAATATTATATACAGCTATTGATATAGAAAAGTAAATGTGCAAAACATTTAGTTTTTTAGTTACAAAGATAATGTCATTGAAGAATGAAGCGAATGCAAATAAAACTTAAATTAATAGTAGCACACAACTTAAATCATCATTACACCATGCATTACTAACCGAAAAATGCACATTATAGGATCAACATTCAAATGCAAACTGAAAACCCATTAACAATTAAAGTATATACTTTACCATTATAACATATATTAAAAGAGAAAATCATCATCAGCAAAACAATAACTATACGACTGTAAAAACTGTTTTGTTTTTCAACGGATAACCAAGACCGCAAGGAAAGGAATGAATGCAATAGATTAATAACAATCTAGGCATATTGAGGTCTTATTTGAAAGGCTAAGCAAACCTCTTATCATCATAAGCCAAAATAAAATAAAAATGAAGCTTAATGCATGATTAAAATGCAATGGACATTTTGCAATATGCATAAAGCTAACTGCCATACTAATAATTCCAAACCTAGAAGAACAAACTCATTCATAGATATATCTCAAGATATAGTATTGACTCCATTCTCAAAACAACTCACGCTATATTCTTTTCAAATGTTGGAGCGGAAAGACAATATGTTTAATGAGAAAGAGTTATACTCGCAACAACTAAATGAATACCAGACTTATCTTTATGTCCAAACTTTATTTCCAGAAGGAAAACATCCACCAACGATATCTACTCTTAAGATTGTTGGAAATTTGGTTGATGGATGCTACTTCTGTCACCATATTTTGATTCTCCTACAAAATCACAAAAATACAATAAACAAATAATAATCATAATATATTAAAGGGCCCTATATTAAATAACAAGGATTATAGTGCTTATCTCTTAGATTTATAGGCTTCCGAAGGACACGTTACTTGAAAAGAGTTTAAGGTTGAGGAAGAGTAGATTTCACCCATCAGAGATAATGTCTTGGTGTAGCAGGTTAGTGGCGCCCTACCCTCCAGGGTACAATAACCGTTAATCCTTGTAAGCATACACTCGCAATACTTGGATCCTAGAACAGCGTGATAATTTCCTTTGGCATAGGAAATAAAGAATATTGAGGGCATAAAATTGACTAAAATATGAGAAAAGAACTCTTGAGGAGAATGTATGAGGATCATACACATACAAACATAATAGGAAGGAAAGGAGGGTATATATATGACTCAGCAAAGAAGACTAGTAATTAAGGTATGATAATGATCATCAATATTCATAATGTTGGCTTTTGTAACTGATATGGAAAAACTTACTGGTCAACAATAGATAAAGAAGCAATTAACATGCGTCACAATTGTAACGGATGTAGTGAGCAATAAAGGATATACCAACTTATGCAATGAAGGTTTTATGGGAAAACAAAGCACCAAATAATTGGGTACGATTAAACTCAATAAATAATATTTTATTTTGAAATATTATATCTAAAATTCAAACAATTTTCAAGAGCAAATATGTTGGTTGTCAAATCTTGTTAGGGTTTGGAAAACCAGTTAGAGGTTGTTAGTTATGATTTCAAATCGTCTTGTAATTGGTATTTGACTTGTTAGGCAGAGATGCATTTAAGTATTTAACACCGTTGTTAGTTATGAAATGATTAATTTTTTCATTTATCGTATATAGTAATTCAGTTAAAAACAGTTAGTATCTAAAACTATCGACTTTATATCAGGCGTATATTTTCTTGCATTTTTTATTTATTATTAAACCATTCCTGCAAGAATTTGTAGATTCCAATGGATAACTCACAACAGACCTACTTGGTTGGGATGCAAGTGGTCCTCAATCTATCAAATCCTAGTATTTAACTTGTTAGGAAGAGATCTTCTACTCGTTCTTTTAATTGTGATATGAATAATTTTGTAGTTTGTCACTAGTTCAACAATTCAGTTGGGGACAACTCGAATTCAAATCCAGCGAATATGAATTATTCTCTTGTATTTTATTTATTAGTTATTATTGAGGTAACATATTTAATTATGAA
>LYNE01010261.1:0-14974 GCA_001662545.1 Rosa x damascena | reverse complement strand
CTTTTTTATTCTTTTGTAGTAGCCTTCCATGTCTCTAGGAGTAGCTTTTGTGTTGCTGGATAGCAGCTTCCTTACTCATATAGAGTAGCAGTCTCAGTTTGGGAGTAGCTTTCATGTTGTTTGATACTAGCTTTGTCAGTCTCTAGGAGTAGCTTTCAACTTCTGTTTCTTAGTAGCAACTTTCTCAATCGTTGGAATAGCTTTGTTAGTCCCAGGGAGTAGCTTGTGTTCCTTGGTTGCAGCAAAGCTTCGGTCCTCATGCTTTTCATTGTTTGCTATTACTGTAGCACAAATGCTTGGGAAGATATTGTTGGATACAAATGCGCTTATGATGAGTACATAAATGTTATTCTTGCAGCATTCATACTTCTTAGTACTTTAGTTGCATCATATTTAATTGTTGTTATGCTTTTCTAATAGTTGATATGATTAGTTTGGTGGTACTTTTCTGAGCCCTTGAGAGTAGCGTTCTTAATATATAGGAGTAGCTTTTATGTTTCATAGGAGCAGTATTCCTAATTAATGTTGAATATGTCAGTAGCTTTTGTGCTCATGATACACTCAAAGCAAGCATATAATTTAACCCTATAAATATCATTAATAGTATAAGCAAGTAGGGATCGTTCTATTCCGGGGATTGAGGGTACATCTGTCATTGTAAAACAATTAAATAATTAAAATAAAAACAAAGTATAATATTTACACACACACACACACACACACACACACATATATATATATATATATTATTTACGAAATTAAAGGGGGTTTTAGGTTTTTGGTTTTCGAAATTTAAAAGAAATAAATAAAACTAAGTATAAACAAAAACACAAATACAAGAATGAAACATAAGAAACAAATATCAAAACCAAGTTTATAATCAAATTCGAATCAACCTTATAATTGTTCTTCCAAGTCATGAGAAAGAAGTTGATCATGTGAAACATTTGAAGCAAACGATTTCCCATATTTTACTTCCCTTAGTTAATTAATCTAAATGAAAGCACATAGATTAATCCTATCAAACATGCAATCAAAGTCTAGAAAGCTAGCAAATCATAACATGTTCAACGCAATACACATAGAGGAAGACTATCAACTTAAGTGCACAACTTAGTATGAAAAAGTTCATCTAATTGCAATCCTTTTCAATTAAATTCGATTATTGTCCAAAACATTTACTACTTTTGATTCAAGTTCACAAGACTATTAGGTGAATCATAAACTTAAATCTAGCACTAATTATATGCAAATCCTAAAATGTTTCGAACCATTTAAGATAAACATATAAAAGATATCAATCAAGCAAATTTAATTGAACAATCTCACAAAAGCAACTATGGAATCACAATTATAGAAATCGAAATCTTCATTCAATCATAAAATTTCAGAATTAAACTTTGTTCAAACATTGTTGTTAACTAGAACACAATCATACGAATCAAACAAGGGAAAATCAAAAGTGATTACAAGAAAGAAGGTTGAATTACACCGTGAATGGAGATGGTGATGAAGAACTTGAATGATGAACTAATGAATCTCGAAAGCAAGCTTCAAAACTTCACGGCTTCAAGGTGGATTAGGGGATGTGCTCACGGCTTCTTCTTCCTTCTTCCTCCCTTGCTTGAAATCGCAGAAGATGAACTAGAGAGTGTAGAGAGACTAGACGTTATGGAGAGAGTAATTTTCTGAATTGTAGGATGTTTTAGACGTCTAGAGTAGGGGAGTATATATAGGGGACGGCAAAACTTGGTCTCCAAGCCGAGATTCTTCTTTTATTTTCCATGGAATTAATTTAATAATTCCACACAGCTTCCACCAATGATAATTTGTCAAGTAAGCCCTAGTGTGTCATCCAACCAATCATAAAACTCCAAAATGATTCCCTAATATATTGTTGCCGAAATTGCATGAATATATTTTGATTTTTCTCTTTTATTTCGGCCAAAATACCTTTAGGGAATATAGGAATGAATCTAGACGCATTTTGAGCCTTTTCTTGATGTCCACACTTCTTCTTTCCTTAAAACTCTCCCTAGAAAATCTCTTGGCGTAATCTTTTATTCTCCCTTTGATTTTCAGGCCAACTTTCTCTCTTCCTCTTGGTATTTCACGACAAACATCTTTAGGGTACCTCTTTGCGTCACAAACCCTAAAATCCAATGGGCTTTTATCATTTTGCCGAAAATCCAAGTTAATCCATAGAGTTCTTGGGCCATGTTGCGTCACTTTCAAGCCTTGATGATTCCCAACGCCATTTCTTCATTATTTCGATCAAGTTTCTTGGTTGGCTTCGGAATCTTGCTTGATACACTTTCCTCTTTTGCACAGGGTCTCCTGGTTGGAGCAGGAAAGCTTATTTCTTCATTTCTGCTCATTTGTGTAGCCCTTTGTGTCTCATCTTCACACTTCTTAACGTTTGCTAGCTCCTCTTTCCTTTCGTGAGTTCATTTCCACTTTTGAGCTCCGAGGACCTGAAAATAGAAACTATTACTAAAAATAGAAACTTTCTAAAAATGAAAAATGGAAACTTTCCTAAACTAAAATGGAAACTTGCTAAAAAGGAGAAATAGAAACTACAAAACGGAAACTTTCTACAATTAGGAACTTTCCCAATCGAAGAATGGAAACTTCCCCAAACAGAGTTTCTTTAAGGGAATAACGCAGGAAATGTAGGGAAATAGCAGTTAAAACGTCGTATTAAAATGCTCCTATCAGCTCACTAACAGTATCTTTTATATTAACTGGCAGTAGTTATCCAATTCCTTGAAGAAGAAGACCTTGAAGAGGAACTGGTTAAAGAGAAGAGGAAAGGGAGGAAGCAAGCTAGAAGGCTGAATTTCGAATCAAGCATAAAAAAGTAAGCCTACTAAAGACAAGGAGTTCATTTATGCCAATAAAAGAAGGAGCGGCAAGAGGCATTAGATGATAATTCGACCAGTAGCTTCATGTAGTGGTGACAGTAGATTTTTTAGTCTATGAAAGTAGCATTTTCATGTGTTGATCGTAGCTTTATAATTGTTTTATTTCCAACTTTGATATCTGATGAAAAATTTATTGGTGACAATAGTATTTTGAAGTATTGACAGTGGCTTGATGAACTGTTGACAGTAGCTTTGTGTTTAATTCTCAGCTTTGATATTTGATGGAAAATGATGTCTATTTTGATATTTTCAGCATTAATTTTCATCTTTAACATGAATGTCCTTTTCCAACTTCATTTTTGTAACTGTTCTTGCTATGGGCAGTTTGGCACATTTATGTCTGATATTTCCATGAATCAAACTAATGAAAAGGGCAAAAGGCAACTCCAATCTTACATAACCATTGTGTAACTTAAAAACATAATAAAAATAGGTAAAGAAAAAATTGTAAAAATGTAATGAACTTAAAAGCTTAGACATCCAATAAGATTCTCAACAAATTGAAACTATTGGAATTATGACAAAGTTAAACACCAAAATTCAACATCAATCTTGAAAGTTATTGCAGAAGCTGTTCCCATTGTAAAAAAATTCAAATATAGTAAAAGCTATTACTGAAGCAAAAACTACTCCCATTGCTGTAAAGAAAAATACTCCCAATATTGTCAAAAGCCACTCTCAATGTTTTAGAAAGCTATGCATATGTTCATGTACTAGTTTCAGCTTTCAGATTTGCACCATACATGTTGCCTTGTTGTGGAGCCCCTACTCACCACATCTACCACCCTTGATAGGCCTTGTCTTGCCACCTTCTGCAATGGACTTCATCCAAACAGATTTTGACTGGGCAAATGGACTTCTAATCAATGGAGACTTCACAACAGAAGCTTAAGAGAATAAACAAAAGCTAATGGAATCATATTGAAAATATACTAGCAGAACATAATAAAGTCACTATGATACTTATACAAAGCTACTAAGTGCATTCAACAACGAAGAAATAGTGGAAGAACAAAGATATGACAAAGATTAGTATTATAATAAGGAATGAAGACAGTAGCACCTATCTCTATCAATCAGATAGCTTTTAGTTTTGATATGAATGAAAACACAGTGAAACTATTAAGTAATGCACAGTAGCTTAGTTTGCTAATGATAGTAGCTTATGGAAAGCATGACAGCAGCATTTCAAAACAGTAGCAGTAGCTATTTTGCAGTATATTAATTATCCAAAAAAAGAAAACAGATAAACCAACAAATAATGCATAATAAGTTCATCTTATAGTAATAGTAGCTTATCAAAACTATTCCAGTAACATTTTTATAGAGGATCAATATCTTTTTCTACAGGATATCAAAACAAAAATCACAAAATAACTCTATGACCAAAGCAACAGAACCAAAATGAAAATCACAAACCAAACACAGGGGAATGAGTCGCAATTCAAACATAATCAATTGGCTTTATGATGATACATATCCACTTTACAACACAGCCAATTGTACTTTCAACGAAATGAATCAATCTATATTCTATATTAGTTTCCAAAGCTCAGGTTTTGAATTGAAACAAAATTAATTTCAAACAAAATCAAAAAAGAAAAACACATCAAAGACGAAGCAGTCAAGGTCAAGGACTTGAAGATGAAAACGCTATGGTGATGGCTTCGGCGGATTGTGTAACGCGTTCCCGATGGAGGTGGATGCAATTGATTGGAGAATCGATCGCCGGTGACGTGAGAGGGACCTCGAGATGCTTCAATTAGACAAGTGGTTGTCGTGCTTGGAAAGCCGAGATCTCTCGCCGTTTAGGTCATAGCTAGGGTTGATGAAGGTCGTAGGCGTCTTGATCGCCGTTGCCAAAAGCTAGAGAAACAAAAGCGACAAATGGTTGTCAGAGGAAGAAAGAGCGCTTCCCTGGGAGAGTCGCAGAGAGAGAGAGAGAGAGAGAGAGAGAGAGAGAGAGAGAGACTGAGATCAGCGATTTGATTTTCTTAGGTAGAAGGGCAAAATCGTCAGAGAACAAATTATTTTGAAGATGCAAGTGGCCTTATATGTACAAGAAAAATAAGGTGGCCTTATAGTTAATTAAAGTTTCAAAATGACACTGATGAGTAATTTTCTATTTTAATTAAGGGTTTCAGGACACTTGAGAAAGTTATATATAACGAGATTGAGAGAATGAATTGTCTGATATTTTATTCATCTCACACTGGAGATATATAAAGAGGATTACATGAATACAATTGACTTACGTCACTATTCTCTACCATACAAAGAAAAGGCAAGTACTAACTACAAAATAATTACAATATATTATATTCCTAATATTATGCCATGACTCACGCTAACACTCCCCCTCAAGTTGACGCATACACATCCACCATGCCCAACTTGCTTAGTGAGTCATAAAACGCCTTCCTGGAAACTCCTTTAGTAAGTATATCTGCAAATTGCTCTTCAGTTGGAACAAAAGGAAAGCTAATAATTTTGGCATCTAGCTTCTCCTTTATAAAGTGACGATCAACCTCCACATGCTTAGTAAGATCATGCTGTACTGGATTCTGTGATATGTCAATAGCTGCCTTGTTGTCACAATACAACTGCATAATACTTTTGAGTTTGAAACCCAGATCACGTAACAGATTTCTCAGCCACAGCAATTCACACACTTCGTGGGCCATACCTCTATACTAGGCCTCAGCATTAGATCTTGCCACAACTTTCTATTTCTTACTCTTCCATGTAACCAAATTACCTCCCACAAAGGTAAAGTAACCCAATGTTGACCTCCTGTCTGTGAAATTTCTAGCCCAATCTGCATCTGTGAAGCCAAAAACTTCAAGAATGTTGTTGTGTTTAGAAAACAACACTCCCCTTCTTGGAGCTGACTTCAAGTACTTCAAAATTCGCATAACAGCATCCATGTGACTCTCACTCGGGTTATGCATGAACTGACTCACCACACTCACTGCATATACAACATCTGGTCTAGTATGAGCCAAATAAATCAAATGCCCAACTAACCTCTGATAGTGAGCTCGATCAGTAGGTACCTGATCTGGATACTCAACTAAACAATGATTTTGCTCAATAGGAGTATCAATAGGTCTGCAATCCAACAAACTTGTCTCTGTCAGCAAGTCAAGAACATACTTCCTCTGGCATAAGTAGATCCCTTCTCTCCCACTAGCTACCTCAATTCCTAAGAAGTACTTAAGTTCACCCAAATCCTTCATCTCAAACTCCGAGCCTAGCTGTCTCTGCAGTCTATCCATTTCAACAGTATCATTGCCAGTAATTACCATGTCATCCACATAAATAATTAGATCTGTTATCTTCCCTTGTTGATGCCTGAGAAATAAGGTATGGTCTGAGTTACTCTGTCTGTAACCAATCTTGCGTATGAACTGTAAAAATCTTCCAAACCAAGCACGAGGTGACTATTTGAGACTATATAGAGACTTCCTCAATTTACATACAAAATCACCAGGAGAAGCAACTACATACCCATGTGGAAGGCTCATGTATACCTCCTCAGCTAACTCTCCATCAAGGAATGCATTCTTAACATCAAACTATCGGAGTGGTCAGTTTAAACTGGCAGCGAACGAGAGCAGAACCTGAATAGTGTTCATCTTGGCAACAGGAGCAAATGTTTCATCGTAGTCTATACCATACGTCTGAGTAAATCCCTTTGCTACAAGGCGTGCTTTGTATCAACTCACTGATCAATCAACATTATGCTTCATGGTAAACACCCAACGACAACCTACAGTCTTCTTGCCTTGTGGTGGAGACACAAGTTGCCAAGTATTGTTCTTCTGCAACGCCTCCATCTCTTCCTCCATTTTGGATCCACTAATACATCCTGCACTTTGTTAGGTACTGATACAGCAGATATTTGATTCACAAATGATTCATATGACTTAGACAACCTCCTAGTAGACATGTAATTGGCTACTGGGTATTTTGATTTGGCAGTAAGAGTAGGTTCAAATCTTTTAGCTGGCTGACCCCGAGACCCCGAGTAGTCCTATTTGGTAACACATACTGCCCAACATTAGACTCACTACTACTAGTATCAGTGGGTGGATATACCTCAGATGAGTGATCTTCTGTACCAGGAATCTGTGGGTCAGGGGTAGGTGTCATAACCGGAGGGGCAGTTGTGTCTGCAACTTTATTTTCAGTGATAGACACACCTTCATTTTCAATGATTGGAACTGGTGCCTGGATGTCTTGATCTTCTGCTTCTGGAGATGACGGGTTGATAGTCTAAACTGGATCAGTCAAAATACCTCCTGATTGTGTGACTTCTTCTCCTCCTTCTGAGTCCTCCCCTTCTCCATGATATAGCTCTTCAAAATATGAATTCTCCCCCTGAAGAGCTGTATCTGAAGAGAAAAAATAGCTCATGTCCTCAAAGAAGGTAACATCCATAGTGACATAGTACTTTCTGGTAGGTGGATGATAGCACTTGTAGCCTTTCTGATAGCCTCCGTAGACAACAAACACATACTTAAGTGCCCGGGCATCCAACTTAGACCTCTGGTTTTTAGGGACATGGACAAAAGCAACACAACCAAAGACACGAGCTGGAAGATTATGGAATGAAGGTAAGGAGACATGAGTTGCAAGAACCTCAAATTGTATTTTCCCCTGAAGGACACTAGATGGAAGACGATTGATAAGATGGGAGGAAGCATGTATAGCATCGCCCCAAAGATACTTAGGCATATGAGCACTAAAGAGAAAGGCACGAGCCATATCAAATAAATGACAGTTTTTCCTTTCAGACACTCCATTTTGTTTTGGTATTTGTGGACATGTAGTTTGGTGAACAATCCCATGAGTTTTGAAAAACTCTTGGAAAACATGATTAACATATTCGCCCCCATTGTCATAACGAAGGACTTTAATGGTGCTATGGTATTGTGTTTGAACAAGAGAACGAAAAGTTTGAAAGGCTGGAAATACTTCATCTTTGGTTTTAAGAAGAGCAACCCATGACAATCTCGTACAATCATCAATAAATAATACAAAGTACCTCATACCCGATACAGTAGGCTCTCTAGAAGGTCCCAAAACATCATAATGAATCAACTCAAAAGGAATAATACTTTTATTAGAAATACTAGGAGAATAAGTATCACGATGACTCTTGGCCAAAACACATGTTTCACAATGTAAAGTAGACTCATCCACACCAATAAATAGAGTAGGCATGGTTTTTCGCATAAGACTAAAAGAGGGATGCCCTAAACGGCGATGCCACAACCAAATTTCACTTAGCTTATCAGAACTCAAAGTCAAAGTGGCAAGGGACTGTGCTCCTGGTTTCGCCCCTGCGTATGTCTGATCCAGATGGAACAACCTGCCTCTCAGATACCCTCGACCAATTATCTCCCTGGTGAGAAGATCCCGAAAAATCACATACATAGGATAAAAGGTTACGGAGAATTTAGACTCAGTATTCAACTGGGGAACATATATCAAATGATGAGACAAGTCAGGCACGTATAACACATTATAAAGTTCTAAGGTGGGAGTAATACTAACTGACCCTGACCCTAACACAGGAAAGGCCTCACCATTGACATTGGTTACGTAGGACACTGGTGGGGAAGACAGGTCAGTAAAATATGATTTATCATAAGTCATATGATCGGAGGCACCAGAATCAATAATTCATGTATCAGAACCAACAAAGTAAGAAACTTTTAAAGCCATAAAAATTTTACCACGACCAGCTATAGAGACTGTAGGAGTAGCTCCACCTGTCGTACGATGATCTTGTCCAGCCACACCATGGAAGTCTGGTTCTTGGACCAACTGAACTGCAACTGCCTTCGCCTTAGGACGATAACCCTTCTTTTTAGGATACCCATTTAGCTTCCAACAAGTCTCTCGAACATGTCCAAGGTCGTTGCAATAAGAGTATTGAGGACGAGGGCGGCTAGTGAAGCCAAGTGGGAACCTTGTTGATGAAGTAGGGCTGAACTCTACTGTTGAAGGAAAGGTGCTGGTGACTTGGCCTGAATGGCTAGGCTAGATACTTCAACCTGTGCATGTTTGACACTTTCCTGCTAAGATTCATCCTTGTGGATGTATGTAAAAGCTGTGTTCAGACTAGGAGGGTCTGTCATTCTGAGCAATTCTCCCTTGGCACTGCTATGCTTCTCATCAAGCCCTCTGAAGAATACATGAACCTTTTCAAGTTCCTTCTCCTTCTAGTACCACACAAGATCTTCCTGATTCTTGATCTTCCAAGGTCGCTTCTGGTCAATTTCAGCCCATACATTCTTCAGTTTGGTGAAATACACAGCTACTGGTTGTCCATTCTGTTGCAAACTGGCAGCTTTGCACATCAATTCATGAACCTGTATAAAATCAGATTCATTTGTATACAAATCCCCCAATGTCTTCCATATTGCTTCAGCAGACTCACATTCTTCCACCAGTTGTAACACATCTTCAGTCATGGCTTTGAATAAGATTGCCATCACAGAGATACCAGAATCAATTGCAATCTGCTCTAGGGTTCTCAAGAGGCTGCGGCCGCTCAAAGGCTGCGCTCTGCCATGGCCGACTCCTCAGCTATATGCCCTTGGAGTTTTCTGGAACCTCTATCTGTTACGCGCGCTACCAGGGCTGCACCTGAACCAAAGGTTTGCAAGACTAAGACTTTTGCCTCTGTTCTTACTGGCGAGGAAGAGCCTCATATTCCCATCAGTCAATTGCCGGCTCCAACAATTTGGGGTGATACTGTTTGTATCCGGATCAATGAGGAGATTTATCAACAACGACTACAAAGTTGTCTTAATAATCTAATAGGGTGTATACTCCTCCGCAAGGGATCCTTGCCAATGAAAAAAAAGGTTCTTAAATCTTCCTTGAATTCTCTATGGAGACCGTCAGGGCCTTGGCGGCTAGTTCCGATTGGTAAGGGTTATTTTAATCTCCACTTCAGTTCTGAAGCTGATATGCGCAGGGTGTGGTACCTGCACTCTTGAATTAGGAATTTTTAGATTGTCACAATGGCAACCAAATTTCAAGCTAGGGGAGTTGGCTCCTCAAACCCATGCTCAATTGTGGATTAAAATTTATGGTCTCAGCCAAGAATATTGGCATCAGCAAAATATAATGGAAATTGCTCATGGTGTTGGTACGCCATTGTAGCTCGATGCAGCAACAAAAGAACAGCGTTATGGTTATTTTGCAAGAGTTCTGGTGCATGTTGATCTCCATGGAACCCTTCCCACGTCAATCATGGTTGAACGTGAAATTTTTTGTTTTCCAGTTGACATAGAATATGAGAATCTTCCTCCACAATGTGCTCATTGTGGTCTAATAGGACATGAAAAAGGGAATTGTCGACAGTTGAAGTCGGGTTTGTCTTCAGTGAGAGGGAAGGAAACTCGTCAAGAGTATAGAGTCAAAAAGCCTTCTGGTCCTACTGGGAATAAGGAAACTCATCCAATACTGGAAATGCTGGAAATTCGTCAGGACCTCACATTAATGTAAATTCCTCTGCAACAACCATTATTCGAAATTTTGGCAACTCATCAGCAACTCTAACAGTGAATAATGAAAAATCCTCAGCAGCTCATGCTTCTAAGCTCATTGCTTTACATGATAATCCTTGCCTGGGACTTGATCGATCTTTGTTGCCCGAAAAATTGATTGAGAATCATAATGCTTCGGTTTCTCTTGCAGTTGATGATTTTGTTAATCATGTCTTAGAGGAAGCTGCCCTTGATTTAATGGAGGAGCAGGCACAACGAGTCATAGAAGAGGACAGCCAGGCCCCGACCAATATGCAAGCAAATCATGATAATGAAGATTCAAACAATGGCTCTCATGTTAGCAGCACTCCATCTCGAACTTGGGGTGCCATCTTTGAGGAAGAATGAGGTAGTGCTGATGATCCTTCAAGTGCTTTGCCTAGTTTGGGTCCGCCTCCAGGCTTTGAGTCTCGAGCTGCCATGGAAATTGATGTTATAGCAAAGTTTGTTAATGGTGAAGTCATTGATGGATTTATGCCAGTTCTTACAAAATCGCAGCAGAAGTTAGCAAAGAATAAGGAGACCACAAAAGCAATTGTTGCTTCTGCTGCTCGCAAGAACCCTGTCAAGGATCGTACTAAACCTAAACGTCTACAATGAAGCTCTTATATTGGAACATTAGAGGTATTGGTAATTTAGACACACGAACTAATTTATCTTCTATTTGTCGTCAACATCAACGGGACTTGGTATACATTTCAGAGCCAATGGTAGATTTTGATTCTATACCTGCATCCTATTGGGCTTCTTTAAATCTTAGATTGATTACCATGAATGATCGGGGTAGTCTTACTCCAAATATTTGGCTTTTCATTTCACTGCATGTTCCTACTCTCTTGTCTCTATTTCAGATCAACAGGTTACTTTTCAGATTACTATGGATGGCACTCTGATTCAGTGCACTTGTGTCTATGCTTCCACAATGCTTGCTAAGTGCAAGACTCTTTGGTTGGAGTTACGAAATCTCCGTCAAGTTACAACAATTCCTTGGATGGTAATTGGAGATTTTAATGCTGTCTTAGGAGCTCATGAATCTAAGGGTGGGAGAACCCCTAGCCGCATTTCTTGTGAGGATTTTCAGAGTACCACTGATCTATGTAATTTTACTCATCTAGACACTTCAGGGGCTTATTTACATCGTCAAGAGGTGGGGTCGTCGATGACTTGAGCGACGGCTAGACTGCACTTTGTGCGATGATAATTGGCTTGCTGCATGGCCTTTCACTTCTTGTATGGCTCTCCCTCGTGTAGTTTCTAACCACAATAGTCTTCTTTTCTTGGCTACCAAGTCTTTGCTAGGGTGTCCATGTGGCCTATGCACTCCTCTTTCAAGGAATTAGTGGTGCAATGTTGGTCTACTTCTATGCCAATCGGGTGCCCCATGTTTGTTACATTACAGAAGTTGAAAGCTTGTTTACAGGATTGGAATAAATCAGTTTTTGGGGATGTCCATCATAGCCTAGAGGTGGCTCGGGCTAAGTTGGAGGCTATTCAATTGGATATTACTGCTAATGGTTCTACTAAAACCAATCATAATGCGGAGGTAACTACTAAGGCTGATGTCCTTGTAGCATCTAGATGTCAAGAGGCCTTTTGGAGGGACCGTGCCCGTGTTAAGTGGCTTACAGAAGGTGACAAATGCTCTACTTTCTTCCATGCTTATGCTCGTAATAAGTTTGCAAGGGCTCGTATCAATTATCTTCAAGATGGGGATGTTCTTCTTTCAGACCCACAGAGCATTACTTCTCATGTTGTTGATTTTTATAAAAGCTTGTATGGTCCTGGGCCTACGCCTATTGGTGTGGAGGATTGTTGTTAGGTTATCCCTCAATTAGTCTCAGATGAGGAAAATTCTAGTCTGGTGGTTGTTCCTTCTTCAGAGGAGATTCGCAATGCCGTATTTTCTATGGATCCTTCTAGTGCTCCTGGTCCGGATGGGTTTCCTGGTTCTTTCTGTCATTGTTGCTGGGACATTGTAGGCGTTGATGTTGTTGCTTTTGTTCAGTTTTTCTTTCAGTAGAATTGGTTGTATCCCAATACCAATTCTAATTTTATAGTGCTTATCCCAAAATTTGAAGGAGCAAAGTCGGTATCTCAATTTCGCCCTATTGCACTGGCTAATTTTTTATTCAAAATTATTCCAAAAATTATTGCTGATCGATTGAGTATTATTGTTGCAAAGATTATATCATCCCATTAGGCAGCCTTTCTTAAGGGTCAGCGAATTGCTGATTGTATTGGGCTTATTTCAGAGGGTTTCAATCTCTTAGATCGCAAAATCAAGGGTGGTAATGTTAGTATTAAAGTTGATATTGCTAAAGCTTTTGATACTTTAAATTGGGAATTTCTCATCTAGGTGTTCAGTAAGTTTGGTTTCTCTTCTCGTTTTATCGACTTGGTTCACACCATTCTTCATTCAGCGAGGTTATCTGTTTTGATTAATGGTACTCCACATGGCTTCTTTTCCTATGCAAGCGGTGTGAGGCAAGGGGATCCCTTTTTCCCTATATTATTTTGCATTGCTGAAGAGGCTTTGAGTCATGGTCTTACAACATTGTTTTCTACTGGGATGGTGAAGCCAATCTCTAAGCCGAGAGGATGTAAACTCACTCATATTCTTTATGCAGATGACTTGTTTATTTTTTGTCGAGGGGATACTCACTCTCTTAACCGTTTACAACTCTACCTTGACACTTATGGTGCTGCTTCAGGGCAATTGGTGAACAAAGATAAAAGTACTTTTTACTTGGGAAGCATTCATTCTCATCGACGCAAGCAGGTGAGGAGGATTTTGGGATTTAAATTGGGTACTGCTCCTTTCACTTATTTGGGAGTGCCCATTTTCAAAGGCAAGCCGAGGTGTATTCATCTTCAGGCTATAGCAAATAAAGCAAAAAGTCGACTAGCTTTATGGAAAGGAAAATTATTATCCATGGCAGGCCGAGTTCAATTGGTTCATGATGTTTTCCATAGTCTATTGCTACATCGTTTCTCTGTTTACTTATGGCCTTCCTCTCTCTTAAAGCAGTTGTCCACTTGTGCTCGAAATTTTATTTGGTCTGAGGATATTGCCATTAAGAAGTTGGTTACAGTCTCATGGAGGAAAGTATGTTGCCCAAAGTTGGAATCTGGACTTGGATTGCGTGATTTAAAATCTCTCAACACCTCGGTTGTCTTGAGTTTGGGTTGGAGTACTATTACGTCAGGATCATTGTGGGGTTCTTTCGCTTGCACACGGTTCTCTATATCTTGTTCTATGAGGTTTTGCTACTTTGGTTCTTCTATTTGGCATGGTTTAAAGGCTGTTCTTCCTCTAATTTTTCAACGTTCAAGATGGCTTATTGGGGATGGAAAGTCGGTTCTGTTTTGGTCAGATAGATGGCTTGGTGATCCTCTAATTGATAAGGTGCAGGCTAGTCAATTTCCTATGCCTTTGTTGACAATAGTTGCATCTTTTATCTCAGGTCAACAATGGGTTCTGCCACATAATTTCTCCATTTTATTTCCTGCTTTGGCCCCTGAAATTCTTCATTTACCTTTACCAATTGAAGCTGAAAAGGATGTTTTAATATGGGAAGACTCAAGCTCTGCGATTTTCTCTTTTATTGAGGGTTATAATTGTGTTCGCACTCACTTTCCGACGAGAGATTACATGGCGAAGCTATGGCGGCATTTTATTCCTCCAAGATTCTCTATTCTCGTTTGGCGAATCTTACATAGCAAATTGCCCACGGATGACCATCTTCAAAAACGTGGCATTCCTATAGTTTCGGTATGTCAACTTTGCTCATTTAGTTCTGTTGAAGACCTGCACCATTTATTTGTTTCTTGTTCCTTTGCCCAACATGTCTGGCAATGGCTCTTGTTATTTCGGAACATCTCTACCGTCTCACGGCTCTATCATTGATTTATGGAATTCTATTACAAGCAAACATTTTTCTCCCCAGTTACAAAATATATGGCTGATGAGTTGTTTGTACAGTTTTATGACCATTTGGAAGACTCGCAATAAGCTGCGTTTTGACAATAAATCTCCTTCTCTTTTTCCGTTCCATTAAAGCTTGGATTCAGTTCTCAGCTCCACACATGCCTGGTTATTCGAATGGGATTTTGGATGCTCAATTGCTTATGGGATTGGGTGTTCAGCCAGTCTCTAAAGTGCTTCCCATTCCACGTTTGATTTTTTGGAGTCCTCCAATTGCTCCATGGATTAAGCTTAATATTGACGGCTTGGCTAAAGGGAATCCTGGGCCTGCTGCTTGTGGCGGTGTTTTTCGTGATGCGAGTGGGCATTATCTT
Organism: Rosa x damascena; assembly: GCA_001662545.1. NCBI lineage: Eukaryota > Viridiplantae > Streptophyta > Magnoliopsida > Rosales > Rosaceae > Rosa > Rosa x damascena. The sequence goes on along the minus strand of LYNE01010261.1, from coordinate 183 downwards.
GGCAGTTTCTGCCAAGGTTTAGGCCATAGAAGTTCTTTTTTCGCAGAGCTGATGGGCTATAATGATTGAGTTTGCTTTTCAAATTGATTGGCATCACATTTGGCTGAAGAGTGATTCTACAGGTGCTCTAGCATGCATTACCTCTTCCTCTTTTATTCCACCATGGCCTTTGCGGATTGCTTG
>LYNE01010258.1:0-14977 GCA_001662545.1 Rosa x damascena | reverse complement strand
CCCAGGCCCCGAAATCAGGCCCGCGAAGATGTAACTGATTGAAGGGGACTAAAACGACACGCCGGTCGCTTGAAACGATGTCATTAATGAAGGTCGCGTCCTTTCGATTACAAATCGCATTTCTGTCGCATCGTTTCCCTCACAAAATTCCTTATTTAAACCCACAGCCGCATAAGACCTGTCACATCAGAAACCCTTTCAGTCTCTTAAACCCAGAAAAACCCATTTCCCCCAACATCTCCTTCGCAGAAACCCAGAAATGGCTCCCTCGAAGAAAATAGTCATCGATCAAGATGAGGAATTGCACGAAAAAGTTGCCCATACTTGGGGAACCAACATCGGTACCCGCATTTGTCTCCACACCTCTATCCATCGGCCCTTGCTCCTTCGATTCTCCGACCACCAATCCGGACTGGGGCCAGCGCCACAAGACACTATTCCGGCCAACGCTATCGCTCTCTACGGCCTACCAGTCAAACGGCCCATTCCAGTCCTCCGAAGGACTCCTGGAGATTTCAGTAGCTGGGGTGCCCAGAATCATCGAGCCAAAATAGGGCATTGGTCGTCCTCCATCAGCCCAGCATAATTTTCTTGGTATTGCGAAACACGGGCGCGAGATCTGGCTCGCTGGAACGCAGCAGGTATCACACACACTAACGATCTATGTTTCCATCTTCCACGCGGCGGCAATCGTTCGCCGCTCGTTGCTTTTCTTTGTTTCTGGAATACCGCCACCAACACTTTTGACTTCAGATTCGGTCAAATGAGTATTACCCTGCTGGATATTCTTGCTATCACCGGCTTGCCCATCGATGGCGAGCCTTATTTGCGTGGTCAATTCGATTCTGTCAACTTCACCTCGACCATGGCCCAACACGGTCGCAGCGCCCATAGTGGCTCTTACCCACGATGGTTGGCGTATTACAGCCGGGAGCACACTGCGACCGGCAGAATCGCTTTCCTGGAGTACTGGCTTTGTAAATTCATCTTCTGCACTTCCTCCTGCAAGCCCACTGGTACTTGGACTCTTCTGGCGACGACCCTCTATAACGGCCGCAACGTCGGGCTCGGGCACCGGTGCTAGGAGCCCTCTATCGTACATTGTATCAGGCCACTATGCACCCGTTCGAGATTAGCATATCTGGCCCCTTTTGGATCTTGGACTTCTGGATCAAAACCTACTTTCCATTCTTCCGTCGCGATGATATCCCGCTGCTTCCGCCGGCCGACCAACTCTTGGGCCAATGGTTCAACCGCGAAGAAAGGTACTCATCCCCTTCTTACTACGAATGTTTTTCCTATCTGTACCTTCTGGATGAGATGCCATACTGCAATATCATCTTGGGTAGAAGATTCCTACCTCTACTTGAAAACGGCTTCCTTCCCGGTGCTCCTCGCTATAGTGATCGTGTGCGCTTTGCTTTCCGCCGCGCGATCTCCTGCTCAGATATCAGGATCGCTGCTGAAGAACTTAGTTACGAGCTTTACGCTCCTAACCATTTCGCTCGCCAATTTGGCCTCGTCCAATTGGTGCCATTTCCTTTGTACAACTCCTGGAACTACAACACTTCTTGGCGCAGATTCGGGCCCCCTGCCGGGCCTGTGCCGGCACAAAGTATGCTTGCGCTGGTTGATCTTCCTGATTGGGCTCAGGTTATCGACGCCGTGGACGGGACTGAGGAAGGATATGAAGACTGGTGGGGAGAGGTCTCCGTCAATTGCTGGACTCAGCGGGATGACGAACTCTTTGCAGCCATCTTTGGAGAACTGAAAAACCCCTATCCTGCCGATATTGAAATGCTCGCTCACTTCTCTGAAGATGCCACACGATCCCAGCCTCTTCCAGCAACACAACCGGCCCGAGCACCTCGCCAGGCTCAGGCTGGTATCGTAATCCGCGAGCCCCTTCCAGAGGTAAGTATCTTAGTTCTACCTTCTGTATCTTCCTTTACTACTTTCTTTTCACCCACTCTTCGTTGTATCAGGGAAATGTGCCACTTTCTGGCAATCACGCAATCCGTGCTTCCCCTGCCGCTGTCCAGTCCGGAAAGCAGAAAACGGTGATTGCGGAGCCCAAAGTTGAGGATTCTTCCTCTGACGACGATAATCCGCAAACAGGAAGAAACCTTTATTCTTAGAACCATGCTTTCTCTGTGAGTTAAGACTAATCCTTTGATTCTGGCAGGTTGCCGCTGCTTTGGCTCGCAAGCGCAGCCGCTCGGACCCTCGCACTGACCCATGGGCAGAGGATGAACCAATCGCCGATCGACTGGTAAGAGGCAGGAAACCCACATTAGAATTTACTCGTCCTTTAGTCCAATTCTTATAACTGCCTTTGCTCGCAGGTTCGTCGCCGGTCCTCTGGACAAGCTGGGGAATGTTCTTCGGCCGCTGGTGAAAGGACATCTGCCTCGCAGGCCCAAGCGCCCATGGATTCTGGTAATCTTCCACCTCCTGCCAGCACCACGAGCGATACGCAATTGGCCTCAATTCCGCTGCAGGTCATAGACGACAGTTCGCCCGAATTGGAAGAAGGAATAGCCCCTTCCGACGCGCCGCCTGAGGAACCGATCGTTGCACAACCCTTAGCGCAAATAGCGCTTGATCCAATTTCCGATGAAGCAGCTCAAGAGCCTGCACCGATAGCAATCCTGCACGAGCCTCCGGCCGCAGAGGTACACTCTCTCCTGAGCATAATGCCTTAGTCCTTATTTTATTCTCTATGCGCTTTAACAATTCCTCCTTAACCACAGAGTCCTGATCCTGTCGGGAAAACAGCTATCGCTGCGGAGGTACCTGTCATCGATCCTGCCGGACCAATCGGTGAAGACGTGGTGATCCAGGAGCCTGCCCCCCATGTTCCTGGAGCGGGAGAAGGGGTAAATGTCGAACCAGAACCGGAGGTGGTCCCTGTTATAGAGCCTCAAGAGGCCCATGCTGCTGCTGCTCCTGCTCCACTGCCTGAGCCTCCTTCCAGACTGGAAAGGCTTGTTCGCGTACTCGAAGTGGCCCCACCCGGAGTTATAGATGAAGTGAGGGATGGGCTACAACGACTTCTGAGCCCCGACATCCTACTGCCGGGTGCGTTTGCCAGAGCTCAGGAATACTTGATGGTTCTTTGCCTCGAGCGAACTATCACTAAGGCCGAGTTCACCGAGATATATGAGCTGCTACAAAACCTTCCTGAGAGGATCAATGAAAGAACGGCCGCAACCGCGCAAGCTAAGCAAGCTCAGGTCCACTATCGGGGCCTCGCGCAACAGGCAGATACCTCTCGCGACTTCCTGGGAGATAGGGTTATCCTCGTTAGAGACTTGCGGATTACGCAGAATCATCTTCGGACCCAAATCCAGGAACTTCAAGCCCAATTGACTGCGGTGACGGCCCGGCTTGAGCATGAAGAACCCTTGCTAGAGCAACTCCTAGCAGCTTTTGAAGTGATGTCTCAAAACCTAGCTCAGGCTAGCGAAGCAGCCCGACAAGCGGAACGAGTTGCTGCCGATGCCAGTTTTCGCCTAGATGAACATTTACTTCGCTTGACCCATGAGGGCCGAAATCTTTAGGCCTCTTATGTTAGGCCCTTTTTGTTTTGTATGAACACTATTTAATATTTAGCCCACTTTGTTTGGCCCAAATATTACTTTAAACTTCGGTAGTTACTGATATCGAAACTGTTGAAAAGATAACCCCAACTTGGGCGGTTATCTCCTTGAAGACTGCCCCACTTCCCACGCGTTTTCAATTTCCTTTATTTCCGAGATTCTAGCATTCAATTCCATTAATACTCTCATTGATGGAGTTGAAAGTACTTCAACCGTCCATCACGCGGTTGGGATTATTACGACTGGAACTATAAATACCTGTACTTAGGGAGAATAGGAAACCAAACAATCATGTCTTTGTTAAGGATAATATAGGAGTGTTGGTTATTTTTACTAGTGTTGGTTATTTCACTTAGTTTGCTTTAGTATATAAAAAGAATGTATGGTTGTAAATGTAATCAGAAATCCCAGTAACAATGTAGTCCTTAAGCCTTTTCGGGGTTTCTTTTCCTTCCTCCTCCTTCCTTCTTCTTTCTTCTTCTTCCATGGTTGAAATTCTAGCATGGTATCAAAGCCATGGCGGCCTGACCATCGCTCCACCGTTGCTTCTCCGCTGCAATTCTCTCCGTTCTTAGTTTCTTTTGTGTTTCAATATAGAGAAATCGAATCGAACAAGGCCCAAAATCCCCCAATCGGAATTCCCAAACCCTATAAATTGTCAATCTCTCTCAATCCCTGATCACCGAGCCGCCGTCCAATTACGAACTCTCGCCATCTCCGGAGTTGTCGTCTTTCTGCTTTCTACTCTCGCCGAGTCGCCGGTGACCACTGGAGCTCCATCTCCAACCAGAGGTCAAGATAACTCGAAGGCTTTCGATGAGATTCCATCGGCATCTGTGCCATCAGCCGATTCAGGTCCGGAGATTACAGACGACAATTCCGACTCCGACGGTGTTGAAATTGCAAAGTGCGTGGTTCGAGCTTTGGCTCAAACGCTGCGTTTTATCTTCTTCTTGGTAAAATCTTGACTGTGCCTTTCATGAAAGTTCAATTGGTTCATTTGCTTCTTGAAAATTGAGTTGGGTATATTGAGTGCTACTGCTGTGTGACCTACTCTGCTTATCGATTGCCCCGTATTACCTGGATTATGAACTCAGTCTGCTTAGGTGATGGTATTTGGCGTTATAAGGTTGATGTTGATATGTTATGATTTGGTACTCTTAAGTGAAATCTGATCATAAGCTACTAAGATATTCAATTGTCTTGTGCCACAGCCTTTCCCATTTTTATTTTCTTTCCTATCCCTCTTCTTGATTTCCTTTAAGATTTTTCTTTCAATTTGCTTATGTACAATTACCAGTCAAAATACCAAGAGATTCTTTGTTTTCTCTATGTGTACAATTACCAGTCAAAATACCAGGGGATTCTTTGTTTTCTCTGTGTACAATTACCAATCAAAATACCAGGAGATTCTTTGTTTTCTCTATGCATTTATGTACAATTACCAGTCAAAATACTATCCAATTCCTTTGTTTTTTCAGCTCATTTTCAGCTTTTCTTTTCCTTTTGTACAATTACCAAATCAAGATCAAAATATGTAAAATTACCATTCAATCTTTTGCCTTCTGCACTTTTCTTCATTCTTCTTCTTTCCTATATTCTTCTGGGCTAAGGCTGTGGCCACTCCACTCAAGATGGGACTACTGTAGTTACTTTGCTGACCTTGGGAATCTCAGCTTGGTGGCTGTTTTGCCCTCACAGTTATGCTATTAAAAGACAGGGTAGGGTTGGTGAACTGTGGCATGTTCCATTGGCATGAAACAATTATATATGGGCCCTGCTGATATGGTGAATGTGTGCTGATAATGTGAATGTGTGTATTAAGGATGCCTATCTGTTCTGCTGAAGGTTCCTCTGAAATTGTATAAAGAAATTTGTGCCTTACCAAGAAACTGAAGACGGTAACTTGTTGGATTGGCCTCATAGGCATAATGTTGCAATTGGAATTAGCATTTGTTTTTGATATAATGTGGGCAGCAAAAGTGATTCATAGAGATACTGGTAATGAGTTGCTGGATGGGAATTTCATTACAAAAAGTTTGGTGATTTTAGATTGGCAAAGCTCATGGATCATGATAGGAGCCCTGTTTTGAGGCAGATAGCTGGAATAATGGGGTGCTGATGCTTTCTGCTTTGGTGGGAAAACTGATTGAAGCTGCTGGAGTTCTGCTTTCCACTGTTTTTCTTTGTTCCAACCATTATGCTTAGGTACCAAGCATATGGTTGAGGGGGGATGTTAAGGATAATATAGGAGTGTTGGTTATTTTTACTAGTGTTGGTTATTTCACTTAGTTTGCTTTAGTATATAAAAAGAATGTATGGTTGTAAATGTAATCAGAAATCCCAGTAACAATGTAGTCCTTAAGCCTTTTCGGGGTTTCTTTTCCTTCCTCCTCCTTCCTTCTTCTTTCTTCTTCTTCCATGGTTGAAATTCTAGCAGTCTTTTCCAGAGATAACCTCATAAGCCTTGCTGCTCTTTCTTCAGTTTCTAAAATTCTTCTTCCCATGATCTCACCTTTAGCCACAAATTCATAGGCTTCATGGCTTAATCTCAAAACCTGGGTAGGCCTCATGGCCTAATCTCAGGTCCAGTGGCATGTCTTTGGTCTCTGGGAATCCGGATGAACTGGCCGGTCTCAGTTAAACCGAAGAACACGCCACGCTCCTAACGCGGCAGAACCAAATTCTGAGGAGTCCGTCTCCTCCGATTGTCCGCGTGGAGCAGGAGGCGGAAAGGTGGAAGGCCACGTTGAGGCCGATTGTTCTTCTTCAGCTGTCTACCTCCGGGGTCCGACTACGAGGCTTCTGTTTTTCCCCTGGAGGTAGATGTGGTTGTTAGTCGCGCTCGCTCTGGATACCATCTCTAACCCGGAGGATAGTCACCTGGAAGGGGGATGATGGATTATTCCCTTCCCTCTTCCTCCGGTACCGACGATAGCAGTGGCGACTCAGATCAGAGGAGGATCTGGGTGAAGAGAGGAAGAGTGCCAGCGGTACTGCCCAGATCCTTCTTGTCGCAACCAGATCCAGCCATTTTTAAAATATGTGTTTCTTATACTATTCAAAGCCACATTTGGCCCTATAATTGCAAGTGTAACTGTATTGATCTGTTTTATTGTATGCCTTTGGCCCAAAGCCACTTTATGAATGAATGTTTCTTTAAGCACAAAGTAAAAAAAAAACAAAAAACATTGCAAGAAATTGTTGGCCTGAATAATAGAGCCTCATGTATAGGCCCTCATGTACATTCTTAACACAATTTTTCAAGGATAAACAAGTATGAATATCGACTTAAAATCATAATACAATAATAAAGCCTCATGCATAGGCCATCACGCACATATGGCCTCAACTAAGGCCTGAATATGTATAGAGTTGCCCCCCAATGTTCATTGGTGAAGCAAATACATGAGTCGAAGGCCACAAGTAAAAGGCCTGAGTATGAGAGAGAGTTGAGGTGAGCCGATGAAGATTATTGTTGCCCCCCTGGCTGGGCAGGAGGGTGAGCAAGAGGATCATCAAACTCCCAAACACTAGGGTAGTATTTCTTCAAGAAGCGCCCGTTGATGGGGTTGCGATGGATGTCACCATCTATGTCTTTGAGGTGAAAAGCCCCGCGCTCCAAAATACGGTGAAAGACAAAGGGTCCTTCCCATCGCGGAGTCCATTTACCGCGGCCGGTTAACTTCTCACCAAGGGGTAAAACGGCTTTCCAAACAAGCTCTCCCTCCTTGTAACTACGACCACGTGTCCTCTTATCATAGGCGCGGGCGATACGCTGTTTCTCCATCACCAAATTATCCAAAGCCGCTAAGCGCTGATCACTCAAATCTTCGTGTTCATTCCACATCGCCTGGACGTAATCTTCACCGATCAAATGATGCTGCTTTGTACGCGTATGGAATGAACGTTGATTTCCAAGGGTAGAACAGCGTCATGACCAAACATGAGTGCATTTGGGGTCGTAGCGGTGGGATTCCGCTTGGACGTACGATAAGCCTAGAGTGTCTCATACAAAGTATCGTGCCACTGTCGCGGATTCTCTACCAGCATCTTCTTTAGTAGGGTAATAATAATCTTGTTGCTAGCTTCCGCTTGACCGTTGGACTGAGCATAATATGGAATGCTGTGGACGAACTGGATGCCGAAATCGTTGACAAGTTGCTCGACAGGACCTCCCATGAACGCTGCCCCCCAGTCTGAAACGAGCACCTATGGGATCCCAAACCTACAGAGAATGTTACGAAAAATGAACTGGCGAATGGTAGCACCGGAGGCCTCCTTCAAAGGTTCCGCTTCGACCCACTTGGTGAAGAAGTCAGTAGCCACGATAATGAACTTATGCTGGAGAGAAGAGTGGGGGTGGATCATCCCAATCAAGTCCAATGCCCAGTCTCGCGCAGACCAAGGCTTGATGATGGGCTACATGGGAATGTTAGGAATATGCTGGACTGGACCATGTGCTTGACAGTCTTCACATCCTTTGGCAAATGCAATGCAATCCTTTAAAATGTTGGGCCAGTAATAACCATGTCTCCTAATAAGCCATCGCATCTTAGGTCCGGCTTGATGAGCTCCACATATCCTTGTGTGTGCTTCACGCATTAATAGTTTTGCTTAGCGGCCAAAGACACACCGGAAGTCCATGTCATCTTCCCCACATCGTCGCAGCTCATCACCCCTGAGGAAGTAATTTAAGGCGAGAAAGCGCATCTTCCTGTCAACTGTGGGGTCTGGTCACTTGAGGTAATTGATCAACGGAATGCGCGAATCAACATCAATAGGTTCTAGCAACGCGACCACAGGATCGTCAGGCGGATCAGGCCGTGCGAGCCATGAAGGTAGTGTGCGACGCTCGACTTTCAGAATACGCTCGCGAACTCCATACTTCAATGTAATGCATGTGGCTAGTTGAGCGAGCTCATTAGCCGTGAAATTGCGCTCGCGAGGGATGTACTCCGAATCGACATCGTCAAATTGATCCAGAAGCTCAATGGCGCGATTCAAATATGGCACGAGAAACCAGCTGACACATCTGTATTTCTCTTGAAGCTGATTTATCACAAGCTGAGAGTCGCCGCGTATCTGAACATCCCTTACTCCTAGTTCCAATAAAACTTCAAGCCCTATAATAAGAGGCTCGTACTCTGCCTAGTTGTTCGTACATTTAAACTCCAGTTGGAAGGAATAAGAAAAATGATCGCCCGCTAGATTTTCCAGAACAATCCCTGCTCCTGCCAATGTTTCAGTTCTTGAGCCATCAAAGAACAATACCCAGGGCTGCAAGGAGACTGTGGCTTGGTACCACACTGCGTATTCTGGGATGCGCGCCAAATCTGGCCAAGATGTAGTTGTGGTTGCTATCTCTAACTCCTTCATCGCGGAAATATCCAACATAGGATGGTGCGCTAGAAAGTCTGCAATGGCCTGTCCCTTTATAGCCTTCTGAGGCACATACTGTAGCCAAAATTCAGAAAGAGCTAGTACCCACTTGCCAATGCGGCCTCTCAGAATAGGCCGCGACAACATGAATTTGACCAAATTGGTTTGAGCGATGATGCAGGTAGTAAAGGATAGCATGTAGTGCCGCAACTTGCACGCTAAGAAGTACAAAGTAAGACACAGCTTTTCCATAGGAGTATACCTTGTCTCACAATCCGTCAGTGTCCGGCTGAGGTAGAATATAACGTGCTCGATACCCCCCTCATCATCTTGAGCGAGCAGGCTGCCAATGGAAGCCTCAGCTGCTGAGATATATAACTTCAATGGAAATCCAACCCTGGGAGGAACCAGCACTGGCAGGCTTGCTAAGTAGGCCTTGATTCTGTCGAAAGCCTCTTGATGCTTAGGCTCCCATATAAACTAGTTTTGCCCCTATAACTTCAACAATGGCGAGAATGGCTGGATTTTACCTGTAGAGTTAGAGATGAAGCGTCTCAAGAAATTGATCTTACCCAACAAACGCTGCAATTCCTTCTTCGTTTGCTGGGGAGACGCGTTGATGACAGCGCTCGCTTTGTCTTCAGGGACCTCAATTCCTCGCTGATGGACAATGAACCCCAGAAAATCTCCTGCTTGAACTCCAAAAATGCATTTAGCGGGGTTCATCTTGAGCTTGTGTTGTCGCATTCGCTCGAATACCTTTCTGAGATCTGCGATGTGGTCCCCTCTCCTCCGAGACTTCACAACTACGTCATCGATATAAACCTCTAAAATCTTCCCTAGGATGTCATGGAAGATTAGGTTCATGGCTCTCTGATACGTTGCACCAGCATTCTTCAGTCCAAAGGGCATGACCACATATTCAAAAACACCCGCGAACCCGGGACACCGGAATGAGGTTTTATGTCTGTCCTCTTCAGCGACCGGAATCTGGTGATATCCTGCAGTGCCATCTATGAAGGACAACAACTCATGTCCTGCTACGGCATCTACTAACATATCCACGACCGGCATGGGGTAAACATCTTTAGGTGTAGCAAGGTTCAGGTCTCTGTAATCCACGCAGACCCTCATTTTGCCATTCTTCTTGCGAACAGGCACTATATTAGATAACCACTGATTGTATTTGGTGACCTTGATAATACCTGATTTATGCATCTTTTCGACTTCCTCCTTGACGAGGACTTGGGTGTCTAAATTCATTCTTCGCGGTTCTTGTTTCACCCGCCTCTTGTCAGAGAGCGTTGGTAGTTGATGGCAAACCAAGTCCGGTGACAGGCCGGGCATGTCTTCGTACTTCTCCGCGAAGCAATCTTTGAATTCTAATAGCAAATCAGTGAGTCTCTGCTTCTCGCTAGGCTCTAAGTAAGCGCTGATAGCCACTTCCATAGGCTCGTCTACTGTTCCCAGATTAACCTTTTCAGTAGGGTCTCTGACTTTAGGAGGCGTATCGTCCAGCGCCGCCGGCGCAAGCTGAATATCTATCTCATCCTCTCGCTCTTGATCAGAAAGCTCTTCATTGACGACCTCCAAGGTCGCGATTCGATCGTAGGCCTCTTTTTCTACCAAGTACGATGACAGTCGCTCGTATAGTGAGTAGAAGGCCTTTATCCCCTCCTCTGAGAGGTCGCAATCCATTAATTATTCAAGGGTTTGGGCACAGCGTGGCCAGGCCTCTCTAAGCCTTCTTTTGCAAGCGTAAGCCCCCACTGTGCCAATTCAGAGGCCGTCACCCATGTCGGGCGGTCTTTGTCATCGATGCCACTAACTTGCAATAGAGCAATAGGTTCCAAATAGTATCTGGCATCTACGTAGTTCGCGGATACTGGGAAAGGATGAGGGTCCGCTTTGATCACCTCAGCTGTGTCTGTCTCTCTGTTCCACACAACCAGCTCTTGATAAAGCGTCGATGGTACGCAATAACTCCGGTGGATCCAGTCTCTGCCCAAAATAACACTATAGGCTGCATAGCAGTCTGTTACAAAGAAAGCATACCCCCCTCTGCTGGGCCGACCTTAATGCGCAAGAACAGCAATCCTAAGGTCTTCGTCACAGTTCCCGCGAAGTTCTTGAGCGCAAGGGAAGTAGACTGGATCTTCTCCCTCTTAATCCCGAGCAAGTGCATGGTCCTGGTAGTGACGACATTAACAGCGGCTCCGGTATCAATCATGATTTTACTAACTTTAGTACCGCCAACCTCTGCCGTGATGTATAGCGGTCTCATGTGTTGGACCATAGCTGGCGTCGGCTTGGAGAAATTCATGAATGGTCCTTTGTTTGGAGATTCCTCTGTTTCATGAGGGACAGCCTCTTCCATGGATGTCGCGGCCACTGATGTGACCTGCAACGGCTGCGCATTTTCTTCTTCGGCTTCCACACAGTCCTGAGCAGCGACTGGGAGTGTATATCTCGCGGGGAGCACATAAACCATATTGCAAGAGGCATCGGTCATATCTGTCTCCTCCATGTCATCTTTCAAGTTAAGCTTAGGTTCCTCGACAGGGATATCGGCTTGGAACTGCTTAGCCAAACAATCTACTAGCGATCCCTCTGTGAGGCCCTTTACCTCGCACTGTTCAAGCTCTTGCACCACGGAAGCCGGCTTAGGGGTTTCCGGTTTCATGCGCTCATCTGAGGCAGCGACGACTATACTTTGGACTTTCTTGGGTCTCCACTGTAAGGTATCAGTAACCCTGTCCTTGCCCCCCAGTCTCTTGAAGACTGAAGTTTTGGCCTCCGGCTCTTCGGGAAATAACCTGCTCTTGATATGTGGTCACCGAGTCGGCGAGCTCTCCTTTCGCGCAATCGGAGATGTCCGCTCCTCAGTAATCTTGCAAAAGACACTGGGCTTAGATGTCCCTGTCAGCGAATCCGCTTGTTTATTAAAGCTGTGGGGAGGCCTTAACGGTTTAGCGGCTAACGCCTCTATTTCTCTCTGATACTGCTCAGGTGACTTGACCAGCTGTGAAGGCTTAATCAGCCCTGGTCTAGAGCCTCTAGCACACGCTTGGCTTCCCCAAATCTACGCTGTAATTTCCTTTTCTTGGAAGTGCTTATTTCCACTGCCTTCCCCTTTTCTCTGGTGTACCACCTTCCTTCCTTGATGGTGGCGGTTGGCACCGGTGGGATATAAGGCTTGGTCAGTACGTCTTTGTGTCCAAAACCACTGGCTCTCTCTCCTTGTTTCTGATGAACTGCGGCTGCCCTCAGCTTCTTGAACAGGTTGGAGTCCTTTGGGGATGGCGGTAGCTCCATCTTTTCTTTTTCTCTCGGGCTGGAAGGTTGATAGTTCCGCGATGACGAAGCCCACTTGACGGGTGGTAGAGAGCCAAAGCAAAATGTTTGCTCGACCTCTTCATGTGATACTTGAATACCGCACTTTTCTTTGCATCGCGAGCATAAGACCACGGGCGAGGATTGACTGGTTGATTTAGCTTTCTCCTTTGCAGGTGTCTCGTCCGCGGCGAACTTTCCATCTTGGTCCCTTGGCGTCAAATCCAAGTTTGGTTTCCTTTGCCTCTGCTTGGTCCAGTTCACGTCGACCATATTGATCCCAGTGTCTGGAAAGGGGTCCAAGTCTACCAGCGCTGCCGCCGTGACTGGAGCTTCCACCTGCAAACTGCCATTATTAAGTCATACCTGAATCTGGTCCTTGAGTTTTACACAGTCTGCAGTGTTATGATTCCACAGATTATGAAACTTGCAGTACTTTTTCCCTTTCAACTGTTCTGGTCGAGGAAAGGGTCCAAAATCAGTCTTCACCATCTTCGCGGCGATCATTTCGTCGAGAATCTCATGCGCCTTGTTGGCATGATATGTATATGTCGCGAACTCAGGTTTGGTGAAGGCCACTGATTTGAGCTTAACAGGTTCCTTGGAAATTTTCAGTTGCTTCAAGGCTGGATTCTTTTTCCTTGTTAACTCGTAGGCAGCGACATCATTCTCCTCTTCCTCGTCGTCATCCTGGACCACTTCTTCATCGTTATGATGGTATTAAGGGTCATAGGTAGCCGGCTGGTAGCTCAGGGCCACTACGGTACAATGTTTTCCCGGCACATACGTCCCCCTAGATGCATTCTTCCTTGCATCTGTTTCTCTAAGGAGATGCTCGAAGCTACCCACTTCTGTGATGAGTTCTCCCACCGACTGAATCATGCTACCATGCTGCTTCTTCCGTTGACGTGGTTCCAAACCCTTGACCGCCAACTTGACTAACTCTTTCTTAGGTAGGATGACGTTTAGCTTTGCTTTCTGGATTTGAAAGCGCTGAAGGTAGGCCACCGCTGATTCTGTAGGCTGTTGGGCCATTTGGGTGAGAGAAGCCAAGTCTACCTCAGGTTCGATAGTTCCTAAAGTTTCTCGGAAAGGCAGTTCCATTGCAGGCCATCCGCCACTGTTCCCGGTCGAAGCTTGGAAAACCATCTGAAGGCAGCGCCTGAAAGAGAAGTACCAAAGAGCCTGAAAGAGAAGTACCAAAGATCCTGCATTTGAGGATATCATCATTCTGGTACTGGCCACATTGTACCCTAAACCAGGCCAGATGTGTCATCGCATCCTCAGTGTCTTCCCCTGAAAAAGTAGAAAATATGATATTCTTATAGCCCCTGGGAAAATGTACGAGCATGATATGTGGTGGCAAAGGTCCCTCATAGACCCCATCTGGCTGGGCCCTAGGATTAGCCAACCTGATCATCTCCTCTACCTCATCACGTCTTACATATTCTGGACCCGGAGGAGGAGGTGGTGTCGCCACATTCTGGCGAGTAGCCTGCACAGGTATTATTTGGTTTATAGTCGACTGCCCCTCTCCGACGTGTACTACTCAGGTAGTAGCCTGTTGCTAAAGAGTCACCACTGGCTTAATCTCTTCCTTTGACAAGGCTGTTATCTTGATCGGGGTGCCAGCATGGTCGATCCCATAATAACTTCCTGGCAGTTCCTGATATACAATTTCTGTCCCATCGCTGTCGTATTGAACGAACTTAGCGGGGTCAGATGAAGTTCCCGCACCTTTCGAGGCCTGGTGCTTCTGTCTGGTGGCCTGTCCTCTTGACGAGGTAGTCTTTTCCTTGTTGCCGCCAATAACCAGTGCTTGCTCTTTATTCTTCAGCGGTGTAGTAGCAACAATAGCTGAGAGAGAAGCAGCATTGCTGCTAGTCTTCTCACACTGATTTGGCGGCACGTACTTGCCTGAACCAGATGGTTGGCCAAGAGAGCCAAGGATAGCATTAGGATCCCCTAAAGCTTTGCTCAACACTTCTCTCGCTTGGTTCAATTCTGCTCTCTGCATGGCCACCTCGGTTGCCAGGTTAGCACCATCCTTGCAAAGACCTGCCATGTCTGACGCGGTCTGCTTGGTTTGGTTCGTGATAGCCTCCATGATTTCTTTCTGGCACTGATTCTGCTCACTAGTGATACTCGCCGCATGGGCCCTTACTGCACTTTCTGATTGTGCGATCTGCTGTCTGGTATCCTCTGCATGTCGGGTAATGCGCTGATTAAGTTCGCGTATGAGCTTATCTGTTTTTGCGGTTTCCCTTTCGAAATCAGCAGCTATCTTCTTGCGGTGATTCTCGATATTCTCCATGATGATCGCAAACCTTTCCTCGGAGGTCGCTCCTTCTGGAATAGGCTTCGGAACGAAAGCCTCTCTTTCTCCACTTCCCACTATAGTGGTGACAGTGGTGGGGATGATAGGCTCGCTGGCCTGATCAGTATTGACGCTCTGACCCTCAGTAACGGTCGGGTGATTCTCTTCTCGCCCAGTTGACATGTTGGGTGATTGGGACTGACGAAAGAATCTTTGCGTCACTTGTTCTTCAGAAAGACCACGACAGTCTGCGCGAGAATGCGGTCTGTAACTGGAGGTCTTATGCTTTGAGCAGTTAGCGAAAACCTTTTGGTAAGGGTTTTCGCTAGACTTCCCAATGGCT
>LYNE01010256.1:0-11429 GCA_001662545.1 Rosa x damascena | reverse complement strand
TATGAATAATTCTCCAGTTTTCGTAGAGTAGACCCAGGAGAAGCTATCTGTCAAACTCAAACCGCTCGGCTTGCGCTTCAGCTTTTCCATTGCACGGCTCCGAATTGCAGATACAATTAGCTGATACAAAAAATATCGATGGGTTAGCAAGAGAATGAAAAGTAAAAACTTCATGTAAATATAATCTTCATTCAGGTTTGAGTGACTACTTCCTGTTCATCATCAAAGTCATCACTTGCTGGGTGATCCTCTGCTTCTGGGCTCGCAGTTTGAAGCCGTCGGGACATATTGCACTTGGAAAACGCATCCATCAGACATGTAGCAAGAAATTTGCACCTTTTTGAAGGGTCTGGTACAACTTCCTCCTCATGATAAAAGATGCTCATGGCTGGAGTTAATGGCGCTTTTCCCTTTTCAGATAGGAGTTAATGGTGCTTTTTTGAGTTGCAAAGCGCAAAGATTTCAGCAAAACTAGTGATGTTTAACGCTCTTTTCTTACTCGACTTGATGTACAACTTGACCTTTGCTTGCCTGATAGTGGCGTTGGAGCTTATTCGAAGGGGAATATATTGCTTTCTTTCTATCCTTTGAGGTAAAGACTAAGCTAAAAAATCAGTAGACGTTTTAACAAATCACCACCATCGATAGTGTAGACTTCCTTTCCAGGTTCAAAACGCCTATCCTCGTAAGACTTCCATTAAAGACAAAAAAAATTAATTCGTCGGTTTCTTGATTTTCCTGTATTTAGTGCTTCTTCTGTGGCTTACATCTTTTCACTTTAGCCTGAAGTAATGGGGAAATAGGACGCATTACCAAACCCCAAATTGCTCTTTGTCAAATTTGCCAACAGTGATTCCCTTGTCCCTTATAAAGCTATCTTGCTGGAAAACGACGTAATTAACAAAAGAAATTTAGCTTCCGTGCCTAAACTATTTCATTTTCATGAAAGAACAGACAAACTTCTTGGTGTTTAATCCGATTATCAAGGGTAAATTGGCATTGTTTTCTCACACAAATAACAAGAGATTTGCGGGCAGTAAAACATCTCAAACAAGAATCCCTTTGAGGCAAGAAAAGACTACAAAGCTGAAGTATTACATTTCCAGACTCATCTAACATTCTAACCTCAGGATATCGAAGGAAATTACCACAGAGAACCGTCATGAGTAAATTAATCGAACACAAATGATTTCCTGGGCGTTAAATTGTAGTAACTAAAGAAACATCAGGCCTATACTACTGGTTAATCAACTGTTGAACTCTTTAAAAGCCCCATTAATGCAGAAATGACACTTCACAGAACTATTGTCAAGTAACATGGCAGGTTCATATCAATATCATAATCGGTATTATGTATCCACACTATTAAGCCTCTGATGTCCTCCATTTTCAATATAACAACAGTAATGCAGATTTATAACAGAAATCATATCATCTCAAATAACCAAAAAATAAAACCCATCTTAGAGTATCTTAGACAGTGATCAACCTCCTACACTGAGCTGTAAAGCTCACAACCACATGAAAGCAATCACCTTCCTACCTACTTGGATTCATTTAATAGCTCCACATTCCTATTTCCAAAACCACACACCAACTTTTCTCACCAAAAGGTGCATTGCCATTATAACATTAAGACTCCAAACTAGGCAGAAAACATGGCGAAAGTTCTACAGTGCTTCCGAGTGTTAAAACTCCATAGAGTATACAATAAGCTAATCCAACAGTTTTAAACCCGGAAGTTCCAATACTCAGGAGCACTGATCCAACACCTGAAAAGCTGCATCAATAAATTCAGTTGGTGGGTTTGTGCAGCTGCTGAGATGTGAGAGAGATAAGTGAATGAAGCTTCGCAACGGCAGAGGTCTGATCAGGTGGGCATTTCGAAAGCGAAACGTTCAATGACAGAAGAGCCTCATCGAGCTTCCCAGCAGCCAAGGCAGCACAGCCTGCCTTGTAAGCCTGATCGGCTTTCCGGGCATCAAACTGAGGTTGAGCAGAGCTCTCATTCTTCGAGATTGAAGAAGGGGACGTAGATTCGAGAAGAACAGAGGCGCGTGCGTATTCAAGATTGCAAATTGCAGTGTTGATCTCGGCCATTAGAGCTTCTGGCATAGATGGGATGGTCTTGAGTTTCACGCCGTCGAAGACGCTCTTCCATTGGGAGCTTTTCTGGGAAGAACCCATTTCCGGGAGTTGGGATCAGAACCTGTTTCCAATTCAGGATTGCTCAAAAACACAATCTTTAATAAAAAAAATTGAATCTTTCTACTTTACACGAATTTGATTACCCTATGAAGAAATCTTACCGGGTAAGAGGGAAGTAGGCGTTCAAATTTCTTGAATTAGTGAAAACTTGATCGGATGGAGAATTGTTAGACCCAATTTGGAGATTTGAGACGCAAAGATCATGATATTATTGAAGTATATTAGAAAACAGAATTTTCTGACCTCAATTACTTCGGCATGGGTTTTATTAATTAAATTGAAAAATGACTTGTGCCGACAACTTGTTTGTGGGAAAACGTTGTCTTAGACTCTTTAGGTACCTTTAGATACTCTTTCTCAGCTCCAAGCTTTCAGTTCAGTTAATCAAAACTCAAAAGCTATTGCTTATAGGCTGCGTTTGGTACAGCTTTTAACCTCCTGTGCTTATAAGCAAAGTCCCATTTGGTGTTTGGTAAAGTCTCTGTCAGCCAGCTTCTCTACGAAGCACCGGCTTTTTAGAGGTAAAAGCAGAAGCCGCTCTGGGCCTGCTTTTAGAAGCCAGAAGCCGCGCGTACTGTAGCGAAGGTTTAATGAATTTTTGAAAATACCATTGGGTACCCTCATGAACTTCAAGGAATTACACGACCAGCCTATTCTCTTCCTCGATCAACTTATGTCTTCTCCCGCAACTCTCTCTCTCTCTCTCTCTCTCTCTCTCTCTCTCTCTCTCTCTCGGTGCTCTTAGGACGACACCATCAGCGCCTCCACCTTTGCTCTCCCTGGTGGCCACCTCGAGTTCGGTAAGAGTTTTGTTTGTGATTTCGATTTCTTGGGGTTTGATTCCATTCCTAAAATCAAATACTGGGTTCATGATTAGTTTCGGGTAATGGGGTATGGGTACATGGCTGCAATTCGATATGTAGATGCGTTTGTTCATCTAGATCTATTCTTGATTGTTGTACTATTTGCTGTCTGGTCAGATTTGTTTTGTCTTTTGTTCGTGTCTTCTTGCTTCATTTGTTATGATATATACATGTTCGATGCAGAAAGCCATAAATGTATGGCTTGTAAAATAAATGGCTTGTAGTAATTAACTGTTACAGTTCTTCAGGTGTGCATGCTGAAGATTCATACATTTAATTCTAGTGGAAAAACCAGAACAAGAAAATGATCTGGGACATAATCTCAAACATGAAAGCTATTATCCATTAGGTTGATACTAGATGCACTGAAGAATGGAAATTTCTTTGATGAACTATAAGCTATTTCAATTATTATTCTTGTTCTTATGTTTAGCTTGGTTCTTATCTAAATTGGTTTAAGCTTCTGCACAGTTAGTAACCTAAATGATTTTCAAACAGAATGCAAGCATAGAAACAGATTAAAATGATAAGAAACTTAGCTTTCTAAAGGTTAGTGTCCTGAGTAAATTCTTAGGTTGCTGTTTGGGTTGGAATTCTTATTTTGACTTCACAACAAGAGATTAGAGTGATCAAAGAACCTATATGCATCAGTTAAACAACTTTAGACTGAGCAGTAACCTCAAACATTAGTTTGTAGGCATTGGAGAAAGCTAGAACAAGTTTCTGCATTATAATCGTTTAGTTAACTTCGAGCAACCATATCCTTTGATCTAGACCCTCATTACAGAAACCATTTGCATATGTTGAAAGCTTAAAATGTAAGCTTGATATCTGTTTACTTTCGTACTATTTCATTTAAGAGGCAGTGGTTAATTTTGAGGCCAAAAACAGAGGTCTGCATTCTGTTGTTTTTGACCCAATTGCTTGTTTTCTAAAACTGTACATTTCGGCTGGGTATTTGAAGTTGGTGTCTTCATGAAAGTTTCAGTAGACATCTTAAAGATCATTTCAGAATTGAAATCTCATAAAAAGGAGTTTTCTAGAGTAAGTTATGATTTTTCGAATTTGAGGGTCTGCATCAGGAAATTCTTCAATTGTCACTATGTTTCTGTTTGTTTCATTTGATTTCAATAGTTTCCTTTATTCAAACCTGTTCACAAACTGAACATATGGATTCTTAACTTTCCAACAAAATGAAAGTTTATTTTATATACTTTTAAACAAAGCTGTAACTATCAAAATGAGTAATAAGAAAAACAATAAAAACGATGTTGTGATATTCTTTCTTGTAAACAACTCTATGAACTTTGGTTTTGTTTATTCATTGTTTTAAATTATTTTTGTTTTTATTCTTTGATACCCCCCACATTAGGGGGAATTAGTGGATAACTTTAAATGTAAATTTTTCTATCAGTACTGCTTAGCTTTCGAACAAGACAATATACTTTTAAGAAGAGTTATTGAATGTATTTCGCATTTCTTATCAAATGCTGATAATATTAACTTGTATTATGTGTTGTATGTATTCTTTGATCAGGTTGCAGACTTTAGACTTGCCAAATTGGCCTTAGATACATATACTAATGCCAACTTGGATCTATGATACCATCAGGAGCTAGCTAATTGTAGTGTTTATGCGTCTGCTGCAAGGCAGACTGGAGCAGAAGTACGTATTGCAGCATATGAAGCGATAGCTCCTACTCTGCAAGGCAGACTTTGGATCCACTTCAGAGAAATGACAGCTCGTTACCATCAGATGGCAAACCTTTGTTGGGTTCTTTGGTGCTTTCTTTTCTTCAGAACATAAATAACCTCCTCACAATTGGAGTATGTTTACGCTGAATTCCTTCTAAGTGGAACCAAACACATTGCCATGGTTGGATGGATCTGTGCTGTGTTTAGTATTGCTGTTTTTGCCGCTGGCAGTTTGAATAAGTGTATATTACATCCATAAATTCAAAATGTAACTTCTTGTTCTTGGTATTTTCTTGATGAACACAATTGTTCCTGTTGTATTAGTTCGCCTTAAACACAAAAACGATTAACTGTAAAGCTTCACACTTTAAGACAATTGAAGTAGCATCTCAGGGGAACAATAACTCTTGAAAGCAATTAGATAATGAGACAACGACAACTAGTGTTTGGTCTCAGAAATATTCGACCACATTCTTGGTTTTGTTTTAAGGTAAAAAATGCATTCATGTCCAAATTAGTCATTATGATATTTTTTTGTGATTAGTTGATGCCAATCAGAAATTAATTGTTATTAATATTACTAATATATTTGTATAAATTATTTTTAAAATTGTCCAATATTAATCATGGTCTCTATGATTTATAAAAATTGAAAGTTGACGAAATTTAACAAGGACATAATAAAGATTAAAAATAATAACAAAAGCATTTGAACAACATTGTATTACCAAACAATCAAGGCAAAATAATCTCTCATGTCCAATTTGGTCATTCCGCAAATAAAAATCACAAGCCAGTTTGAGTTTACCAAACACTTTGCTACTGCTTTTGCCATTGACAACACTTATAAAAAGCCAGTTTACCAAACACTCAGCTACTTTGCTTTTCAGCTACTTATTCTCAGAAATAAGCAGAAGTCAACTTTTCCTCAAAGAACAGCCATACCAAACATAGCCATAGTCACATCCACATGCCATTGACAATATAACCATTCGAAATTTTGTGCTGGCTTTTGTATTTAAAGTCTTTCAAACTAGATATTTCATCACCACATTCAGTGATGATGATCAATAGAAACAAAATCGTCTGGATTGATCAATATACGAACTTTCAAAGAACAAGACCCACAAGGAAGGACTAGTGATGCTGGCAAAGCATTTTGTGCCTCAAAAGATAGCTTGCTACCATCTCTTAACAAAGCATACCCCATTTTCTCCAACTCCGAAGAATCAACAAAGTAATAATCACCACATCGACACTGGTAAAATAGCTGAATGACGTCTCCTGCATCTTCAGCCATCACGTCTTCTAAGCTGATATCATCGGCTACAAAAGTGTCATGTCTAGAAGCTATTAGCATGTTGTCATAAAGTGCTCGAGACCTCGAATCACTGAGGATTTCCCAAGCCTTTTGCACCTTCAAGAATCTATCTCCCGACTCAGATGTAGCTTGTAATTTATCAGGATGACTATAAAGTATGGCAGATCTGTAGCTTGTTCGGATATCTTCATAGCTAGCATCTTCCCTCACAGATAGTATGTCATAGTGAGTTTCGCGAATGGACTGATTGCCAAGCCCCATGGTGGGGAGCTCTACTTGCTATCAGATTAACTTTCCACTGCATATGAAGTGAAATAATTCTGAGCAACTTCTTTATAGAAATCTAAATCACCATCCGTAACTGTATAAAATGATGGCCAGCACATTCATCTCAATGCTTGGATTCAAATTGCCACACCACACAACTATACCTCATCCTAACAATGAAACAACTGCCAAAAAAACCTAGATCAAGCATTAAAAGGAGTTGCTAAGCTAACAAGATTGCTACTACTAACAAGGATATTGACATCCAGCACAAAAATTCGAAATTTCCAGTTATACATTTGGTCCACACAAACCTAGTCCCATTTCACCATACTCCATGTTAAACCGCAGATAGGACGCATTTAGGGCAAAATATATAAAAGGTTTGAGCTTGATTCATGATTCTAGCGGCTGACCTTTCATTTTGGTTTCTTTTTGAATTTCAGTAAAATTTGTGGAACAACAAATCTTACTCATTTGTAAACACACATTCGGAGGTTTTCACCTGAATCAGTGGTTAAAGCAAAACTATAGGACACACGAATTCAAATTAATAAGAACATAATTCCAGAATTAGTAAACAGAACAGTGGATTCAAAAAAGCACCCAACTTTAGAACCAGATTCAACCAAATTACAAACGAGTTCTGCAGAAATTCAAGTAAAACAGAAAGGATGAAAGAGAAGCAAGCTAAACCTTCAGGTTCATCTCACGGCGACGTGCTCGATTTTCCGATCCGGAGACATTGCCACCGGTGAAATAGACGGGCCGGAATCGTGGAATACCAAATTCTCTCTGTGCTTTCGGCGGACAGGGGAGGACTCTGAATATAAAGTTAACAAATATGAAAGCGGAATTTTTTGGGCTGGGTTTTATTAGGTTTGGAAACAGTCGGGTCGGGTCGGGTCGTGCCCTTTTGGCTGATCGGCGTCCAATGATGCTCTGGCGGCTGAGCCAATATGAGGTGGTGACATCGAGACGTAGTAAGGTAGAATTTGGGCTGCCGGTTTATTGGTCCGTCTTCGGAGGAGCCGTCGTCGGTGTGGCTGGGTCGACTGATGTGGGCGTCAGGGTTTCGAGAAATTTGAACCCCCGTCGTAAGCAAACTAGAGGCACGGTGCGGAGGCGAGGACAAGTGCCGTGATTTTGGTTTGGCTGCTTGGGTAACCTCCCATTGGGCTTGGTCTCCGATTTGTTTTTTCAGATATGGGCTTGGGCCTTTTTGTGTGGTTTAGAGCATCTAATTGCGCCTCTCAGTACTGTTCATTGTACAGTAATGAACAGCCTTTGCCTTACTTACAAGGTATAGACTGTTGTGGCAGAGACTTAAATCTGGTATATGAATTTTTTTGGCGGTGGCTCAATTAGCCGTGCGAATATATGAATATTAATTTTCCTAAAAAAAAAAAAGAAATATATTGTTTGCAAGGTTAGATATTATATATTGCTTTCTTCTTATGTTCTTACCATCATTCGTTCATTACTTGATAAATACACATGCACTTCTACTCACAAAAACATTGTAGGAAATGTATGAGTTCATTTTAATTACTCCATCCGATCGAATCGAAACTGCTATTCAAGACAATTTTGGGTTGAATGGTGCAAGTCAACTTTGATTTTTTTTTCCCTAGTTTAATTAGGTTTAGTAATGGTTCCTAGTTTTCTAATTGATCAGGTTCGTAGCCCTAGCTAGTTTCTGTTCATTACGTCTTTAAAATACATGCAGTGCAGTAGGTATTCGGAGATGGAGATCGGAATAAGATTAATTAAGGAGGTGCAGGGATAAACAAAGTACAAGAAGTACGAGGAGGCTAGGAGAAGACTCTTACTAAAGCTGCTCTTATGCTGATACTAAAAACGAGAGGTATTGTACATGTCATAACAGAATAAAGAGCAGACACTACTATCCTAGCCCTCTGCTGCCAAAGTGTAGATGATCGATCATGCATACGGTACGTAATGTAGTTCTTAATATGATTATGACTAGAATTTTGAAAAAATTACAGTAGCTATAGTTGATGAATGTTAATAATTAATACTTGATACAGTAGTTCATGTCTTAATGACATGCTATGGAACTCTGAATCAAAGATTGTTTCTATAGACTGATGAAAGTGATTCTTATTCGATATTATATCTAAAACATGAATGTGATTAGATTAGTTAATAACTATGAAGAAGGAGCTGGAAGCTTTCCCGAAGGAAAGATAAAATCAAGGTGAGTGCTCACTTTGATTGATAGCTAGGAACCATATGACCAGCTCCTCTTACAGTAGCAAATGTCAAACCCCCTAACCCCCTTTGTACCCAGTAACTGAGTAACATATCCTCCAACCTGCATCCAACACCATCTTACATCATCATCATCATTAATTAGGAAAACCCAGAAACTCCTAGTTTTTGTTTTGATGCCTTAGTCAACTAAGGATGTACATATACGCTTACCTCTTTATCTGAGTACCAAGGCCTCCATGCAGCCTCAATGGGTAAGCTTAGGCTGTGTAATGAGTATCCAGATGATGTCACTGGTACTCTTCCATCAGTATCTGTTAAGTGAGCTAATATCAACATGAAGAACAAAGTGTCATGAGTGGACTATAGTAGTAGACATACTATAGTGTAGTTAGCACTATCATTAGTGAAGTTAGCATTATCATTAGTGGAGTTAGCAATTTCTATCTATGTTAGCAACATATTATTTTGTTATCTTTCTATATAATCCTCTATTATGAGGTAAATGAAATAAGACAATTAAGTCTCTCAATCGTGTTATACTTAACATGGTGTCAGAGCATTTTTGCTCTTGAGACCTATACCCATATTCCGCTGCCAGAAATACCAAGAGAAGAACTCTGTTCTTCATCTTACTTAGTAACCAGAAAACATATACACAATACCAATACCAAATTCAAAACCATACCTGTACATCTAGGCCTGCAAGTCTGCCGGCATCCTTTGTTGCTTGTCTCTGGGCATCATTGCGGGACCTGTAGATCGATAACTTGCCTAGCCAAGGATCGACTGCTGCCCAGAGCCAGAACCAACGACCTCCACTTCCATCCATCGGACCCGTGTCCAAACGTTATCAGACCATTCAGTATCCTTGCTACCACTTCGGGTTGGCCTCTGAGAACTGTGCGGCTTCCCGACCCAATCAAAACACCGAATCTGAACTGGAAACGAGGTTGTCTCCGTCGAATCCGAACCGGAAACGCCATCGTCTCCACTGCAGCACCTCCATCAAACCCGAAGCTAGCACCGCCTGTGCAGACTCACACATGAAACTAGCACCGCGGAGGCTTATTCTCCTGTACTAGGCGCGCCTCCCTACAAACGCTGCTACTCCGCTCCACAACTCCCTCTGCAGGCTCTTCTTGTTTTTTGGTGTGTGTTCTCTTCTTTGAGGTTGGAATCTGAGAACGTCTATTACAACAACCTATTGCACGCCTGCCCTGCAGTTCTCCAGGACCAATCTGCACTCCTGCTGCTGCAGTCCCAATACTGGTACTAGTTTTCTGGCGTTTAAAAAAAAAAAAAAAAGCTAAATTAGATTAGAAATTTTATCCCTGTAACGTCGAGTTTACTCGCTCAACCAGGTCTACCCAATTAATGTGGTGTCTAGGCTGATTGGATACGAGAAGTGCTAGCAAAGGGTCTCGTCCCCTGCTAAACAAGTGAGCTGAGCTCCGCCAAAATCGTTCCTCTACTACCTGGCTACATTAAACGGAGTTACCGAAAGGTTGCGCGATAGGCAACACCCAAGGATCAAATTTCTCTTTTATTACTGAACCATGGTTCTCAATGAAGTGCCCGCTGATTCAGTGCTCGCTGATTCATCCCACACATCAGCACCCAATCTTGAAGCATCTTCTCAATATAAAGGGCGATCTTCATCCAATGATTATGGCCCTATTGCTCTGGAAAAATTGGATAGCACCAATTTTATTTCTTGGTCTAAACATGCCAAGTTGAACATCACGGCCGAGGTAAACTTGGCTATCTCACCGGCAAGAAAAAAGCACCATCTGAAGAAGAAGATGAGGAGGGTTATGAAATTTGGGTTGAAGAAGACAGTCTTGTTCAAGCATGGCTCATCAACTCCATGCACAAGGATGTCAGAGGAAATTATGAAAGCTTGGAGACAGCTAAAGAAATTTAGAATGTTGTCAAAACTACTTTTTCAGTAGTTCAAGATGATACAAGAAACTATGAGTTGCAAATTGCTTCTGTTTCTACTAAACAGAATGGAGCTCCTCTTCATGGCTATTACAGCAATATGAAGAAAATATGGCAGGAGCTTGACATATTGGATCCTCTCCGGCTCAAGGATGCAGAGTCTATTGCTTACATGGCAGAAAGGGTTAGTAAGCACCGTGTCTACTTCTTTTTGGCAGGTCTTGATCCACACCTCGATGGTGTGAGAAGTAGGATTCTGAACACAAAGCCACTACCCTCTATTGAAGAGACTTATTCTTAAGTCAGTGCTGAACATAACAGACTTCAAAAAATGATGTCTAAACAAATTGTTGAAGGATCTGCCATGCACACTCAATACCGGCCACCACATGTTCGGAATTCTCAGTCTTCACCATCTGCATCCTCTTGGAAAGTTCCCACTCCAGGACCTATGAAATGCACTCATTGTAAATCTCATAAGCATACTGTGGATAATTGTTTTCAATTGAAAGGTTATCCAGAATGGTGGGAGAAGCATGTTGCCCATCGTAAGGAAATCCAAGCGAAAGAGGCAAAAGGATATCGGCCCAAAGGTAAACCTAAGGCGACCCTTCAGATTGCCTCATCAGCTCCGGAAGAACCAACTGAAGGTAATTGCACTGGTGGCCCTGCCTTCGCTTTCATGACTAATTCAGGTACACTGAGTTCCTTTCTATCTAGTATTTTTGACTTTAATTGGAAAGATATGTGGATAATTGATTCAGGCGCAACATACCATATGACTAATGACTCTAGGAACCTTCAAAATTTGACCCCAGTTCACCGATCTGGCGTAACCAATGCAAATGGTGTTTCCTATCCTATTACTTAGAGGTGGCAAACGGGCCACTAAGCAC
>LYNE01010255.1:0-14987 GCA_001662545.1 Rosa x damascena | reverse complement strand
CCACGCTCTTCACGTCGCGTGCCTCAAGAACCGCAAATTCCGGGAGTCCCAGGGTGTGTAGGACCCCCATCTCCACTTCACCAAGCTTGACTGTTTGACCTAACGGAAGTTTTGCCCTCTCAATCGCCATCGGTTATCTGACCGTCAATAATAGTTTTGTTGATATAAATGCATATATCGTCGATTTTTGTTAACGTATATATATGTAAGTGCATATATCGGTGTTTTGAATTTTTTCCCAATACACGTTATATATAGTGAGCCAGCCAGTGACTGAGGCTGTGAGGATAGGAGGGTACGTTGGTCCACCATAAGGTACGTTACACGAGAGCATAAGAAACTATTCAGACTTTTATGCTCAAACTCACATCCTTGTTCATATTCGATCGTCTCATCAATCTCACTCACTCATTTACACTCACTCACCCAAAGGCCCCATTGCCAGGGCTATGATTACTCACTGACCCTAGCTAGCTATCTGCTCCGACACACTCGCTCCTGAAACCAAAAACCAGAGAGAAACAAATAGCTACCTCCAAGTTCCAACTCCATCACCATTTATACACCATTATATAAGATTTTATATATATATATATATATATTTATATTTATATACACCACAATCACCACTCCGCCCTTCCCATACTTCGATCTTCACTCACCTCTATTATTTATAAAGCTGCACACAAACACGCAACACAACACAACTTGTGTGTGAGTGTGAGTGACACAACTAGTCACAGAAGTCTCTCTGTAGTTAAGCTCTGGCTAGCTAGCTAGTTAGAGGAGAAGAACATACAGCAAAATGGACGAGAGGCCGGAGACGGAGCTCATCTCGATTCCGGCGACGCCACGTGGAGTGTCCACGCCGGAGATACAGACACCCTCCGGACAGAGGTCGCCTAGGCCACCGTCCAAGGAGGCTAAGTCGTCGGCGTGGACTCCGACGTCGTTCATATCTCCTAGGTTCTTGAGCCCCATTGGGACTCCAATGAAGAGGGTTCTCATCAACATGAAGGGTTATTTGGAGGAGATGGGCCACCTCACCAAGCTCAACCCTCAGGACGCTTGGCTTCCCATCACCGAGTCTCGCAATGGAAACGCTCACTACGCTGCGTTTCACAACCTCAATGCCGGTGTTGGATTCCAGGCCTTGGTTCTTCCCGTTGCCTTCTCTTTTCTTGGCTGGTAATTTCAATTAATCTCTTTACCCTGTTCTGATTTTCATTTTTTACATTGAGCAAATTATGTAGTTTTCAAATTAATGCTACCCAATTGTTGGCGTTTTGTGCTTGATTATGATTGAATGCTAATGACTGTGATGGGGTCGTTACTCTTTCAACGTCTTAATCTTTGTATGGTCTGTCCGTCCCTCACATGCTGCTGGTGAGAGGATTATGACTAAAGTTTATGGATTGTGGGTCTAAAGGGATAAAGTGGCAGCATTTGTTAAATATGATTATACATTCCTAATAATTATGAATAGGTTTCATGTTTTTAAAGACATACAGAACATCCTTGAGGAAAGTCATTTCGTCACTTTTATCTTTTGCTTTTCCAGAAGTTCAATACAGATTGTGGAAATATCTCTTACTGGGGCCATTCATAATTCTTCACCTTCTTTAACACAGAGGACACCTTTATACCTTTGATACAGTATTCCCTGTGTTTTTTAAACAGTGGCTCCAAATTGTATCCTATTAATTATAAAGAAAGTGATTTATATAGGCTTTGCTAGCTCACTTTTAATTTTTGTTTTATGTAAAAACTTATGATAGTCAATTCAGTTCAATTATGTTCCACAATTTCTGGTCAACATTATAACGTAAAAGGTTGAATCCAGTTAAATATTCAAAGTTTTGAAGTAACTGAAATTAGGATAAATCAAAACCACAGGGTAAAGATTTGAAGTGGTTAAAATGAATTGACTTGGTTGTTCTTGTCTTGGATTATTGTTTTACAGGAGTTGGGGAACGCTTTCCTTAACCATAGCCTACTTTTGGCAACTATACACATTGTGGATTTTAGTTCAGCTACATGAAGCTGTTCCCGGAAAGAGGTACAACAGATATGTGGAGCTTGCTCAAGCAGCCTTTGGTAAGTACTTAAATTCAATGGTTGCAATGCTTGATCTTAACTAATGAACAAGTGCTTAATTCCATGGCATATTGGCATATATATGTATTTCCTGTTTTGCAGGGGAAAGATTGGGTGTTTGGCTTGCTCTGTTCCCAACTGTTTACCTATCAGCAGGAACTGCAACAGCTTTGATTCTCATAGGAGGAGAGACCATGAAACTATTTTTCCAGATTGTTTGCGGGCCTCTCTGTTCATCAAATCCCCTAACAACAGTGGAGTGGTACCTAGTATTCACTTCCTTGTGTATCGTTCTGTCTCAGCTTCCAAACCTCAATTCAATAGCCGGACTTTCATTAGTAGGAGCTGTCACAGCCATCACTTACGCCACAATGGTTTGGGTCCTCTCTGTAAGCCAACCAAGGCCACCCACAATTTCTTATGAACCGCTTCCATTGCCATCTTTCTCTGCTTCCCTCTTTGCAGCCTTGAACGCACTTGGTATTATAGCCTTTGCATTCAGAGGCCACAATTTAGTTCTAGAGATTCAGGTATATATACACCCATTTACTGTCTTGTTAAATTCTACATGTAACTAGTAGTTTGCACGTTTTCTTATCTAAAAGGATTTCATTTACTTTGTTTAATTGTTTAGGCAACAATGCCATCAACCTTTAAGCACCCAGCTCATGTACCCATGTGGAAAGGTGCAAAGGTTGCCTATTTCTTCATTGCCATGTGTGTGTTCCCTGTTGCGATTGGAGGCTTCTGGGCTTATGGAAACCTTGTAAGTTTTCTGGCTACCCTTGAAATACCCAGGCTGTTTGATTATGTAAATTTGAATGACAACATTGTACATACAAAAATGTGATACCTACAATATGTGCCCAACTATATGTTACACATAATAGTGTACTTCCTGAACCTTTGTAGTCTTGTAGATTTTTTATCTTTACAGATTTATTGATTAGTGTTTTGTATTGCTGCAGATGCCTTCTGGAGGGATACTGAATGCATTATACGCGTTCCACAGTCATGACATCCCCAGAGGGCTACTTGCAATGAGTTTCCTACTAGTTGTGTTCAATTGTTTGAGCAGTTTTCAGATATACTCTATGCCCGTATTCGACAGTTTTGAAGCTGGTTACACCAGTCGTACCAACCGCCCCTGTTCAATCTGGGTACGGTCTGGTTTTCGAGTTTTCTATGGCTTCATCTCCTTCTTCATAGGTGTGGCACTCTCCTTCCTGTCTAGTCTTGCTGGACTATTGGGAGGACTGACCCTTCCAGTCACATTCGCTTACCCTTGCTTCATGTGGGTTCTCATAAAAAAGCCCACAAAGTACAGCTTTAATTGGTATTTCAATTGGATCTTGGGCTGGTTGGGGATTGCCTTTAGTTTGGCGTTTTCAATTGGAGGCATCTGGAGTATGGTCAACAGTGGACTTAAATTGAAGTTCTTCAAGCCGCCTAGCTGAGCTTAGTTGACAGACGTTTCAGTTCTCTCTGTTCAAGAATTCTGCAATATTTGTTACAATATTTACTATATGTGTTTCTTCAAACTTAAATGTCTTAGTTGTACGTGCATATATGTTGTTTATGGTCAAAACTGTAATAGAGGCTTGCATGAGGTTCTATCTGGGATATTCGGATCACCTATAATTTGATTTTGATAATGACCTCTATTATTAAACATGGTATTGTACAAAACCAACAAAAAATTACGCATCATGAGAATTAAGAGTATAAATACATGTATTACATTCAAATTAGATACAATTTAAATCCAACTGAGAATTGACCGGTTGATCATGACAGAAACTAAAGGTCTGAACTTTCAATGGCAAAAAGAAAAAGAAAAAACAAAAAACTAAGAAACATACAGAGGTATGAGGTACTTAATTAGCTAGAGCCTAGTACAATTGTCCCTGACAATTAGCCGCACCACAGTGACAATCTCTAGTCTTCACCGTTCCATTGGTATCCACGACACTGCCAAGTTCGTAGCCAGAATTATAGATGAGTTCCTGCATACATGGAATATCCACAGAAACAATCGTTAATTTGGTCATCAACTTGCACAAAACAAGGTTCCCACACTTTGCTTACTTTCAATGGAGGTATGCTGTTTTCAACTAGACAACTAATAAAACGACTCGAGCAAGTCTCACATCAGTACATCACGGTGCGAGCTCGACATGCATTGCACAAACAAGTTTGGATCAGAACTATGATATGTCGCCGCGGGAGTCCGCATCGATGCAGAAATCTGGATCGTCGTCTTCTGATGACTTCGCATCCTCATCGGCATCACTATTACTAATCGGGAGAGATACCTCACGGAAACGCTTCAGCTATTCTCTTTGAACTCATGAAGCATCCTACAGATACCGAATTACATCCTCTTGCTACGTTGATATCTAATTGCCAACTACGCTTCATACATTATTGAGTTTTACGTACTCAATTCAACATATTCATCGAGCACAAATCATGGTGACTGACAGGCTTGCCAAAAGGAGTACTGATCAGGAGTTAGGGCTGTGTGGGTGCATGTCCTTCAGCTCCTACGTAACTTTATCCTTTAAGCCATGCTCGATGACATTCATGGCATTCCTAGCCGCTTAAAGTTTTTTACGCAGCTGAGGCTGACTAGAGTTTTGTTTTGGGCCTTGTTGCCCCCATTGTACCAAAGGAAAGAAAAAGAAAAAATCCTGCCTGTATCCGAAAAAAAGAAGATCATGGCATTTCAAAGTTAAACCGCTTTCATATGCAGATAGTTTGTTACCTGTTCTTAGTTCCAACCCCAGATGGGTTGTCTTCGATCTGTATCAGTTTCACAATTTACTGGGTTACTGTTTCGGCTGATTTTGATATTGTGCGTGGGCTTGCTACTACAGATGTTGAAAGGCCCATATGAAACAGAAAGAAGCAATTATGATATATAGGACCATGGTATACTTGTTGGTCCGGATTGATGTCATTGATTTTTATATATATTTTTTTTGAAGAGAAAGGAATTTTATTAATGAGGGCATCCAGAATTAAGTCTGGAGCATTAACAAACCATTCATGATAAACATTAGAATCAAAACTATGACTGGCAAGCCTCTGAGATACTGTATTAGCCTGACGAGAGGCATACCTAATACAAACATTGTTACTAGAACGAACCAGATCTTTAACCTCGGCAATTAAAGCACTAAGCGAAGATAGGTCCTCCACCTCAATGTTTATATCCCCCACTGCTATTAGACAGTCGCTTTCAACCACAACTTCTATTACTTGCAGGTCTTGCACAAATAACAAACCATATTTTAAGGCCAGTAGCTCGGAGTGTAATGGAGAACTAACAAAATTCACCTTGTGAAAGAAAGCAACAATAAAGAACCCTTGAGAATTCCTGAGAACACCACCAATACCTCCATATGGAACATGAGGCAAAAATGCACCATCTACATTCAGTTTCAGAGAGACTCCAACAGGAGGGATCCATTTTTTAGCTAGCCTTTGTCTACCTCGAGGCGAACTCCCAGACAAGTTAGCTTGCAAATATTCCTCATACCAAGCCAAGGAAGAGGCCACTAGACTAGAGCTAGTTTGTGAGTGATTCCGCTGACAGGACTCGCCCCTGATTTCACCATGAAATCCAAAGTGGCCCTGCGGGACCCATCTTAGAAGAAATTCTACCAAAAATTTGGCAGAACCTCATTTAAAACGGACTACCCAAAAACCCGTAGAAAAACAAAACACTTCCAAACAATCCAACCTTATTCTTCTGGAGCCACCATGCTCCCTAAATCACAACATCTCCCATTTCACAAAACAATTCTGATACTTAAGAATATAAATCTTATGGGTTATCAGAATAATCCAATACACAGGGTGTACACGAGGATAAAATACAAGATAAAGGACCGATACTTTTTATAATGCGGAAGCTATGACAGCTATGCCTCAACCCCATGTACGCTTGACCTCAAGCTAATCTGGCTTGCAAACTGGGCATTTGAAACAGAAGGGCTTAGGGGAAAAGCATTTAAAAACCGTTAGAGTGAGTGGACGAAAAAAATAACTAATCTCGAATGAAAACAATTATAAGATTTAGTGCTTTCTCAAATTTTTCTCTTAAAACCCAAGCATGCAGTAAAAATCTTGAAAATATTTTTAATCATCATCTTTACTCAAATCTCAATCATGTAAAATAGAACATCTCGAAATCTCTTTAAAGTCTCAAATCCCTCACATACATAATGATACTTCAAACATCTCGTTAACTTGCTCATATCTCAAATCATGTCTCAAAATAGATGATGACTAAAAGGGACTGCCGATTAGTCATCTCATGCCACCTGGAGGGGACTGCCGACCAGTGACGCATCGGAGGAGACTGCCGACCAGTGACGCATTGGAGGAGATTGCCGACCGGACGAGGAGGTGATGGTTAGAGGGGACTGCAGACTAACCATAGGTAGTTAGAGGGGACTGCCGACTAACTACCTCATGTCATCTGGAGGGGAATGCCGACCAGATGATGTATCGGAGGGGACTGCCGACCGGAATATTCTGGAGTGGACTGCCGACCAGACTTACCTGGAGGGGACTGCCGAGTGCCGACCAGGTAATGCATGCATGCGCTAACTTATTTACTTCCTTAATAAACTAGAATCAATCTCTTCCAAATAATTGCTTTCAGAAAGAAACTCGATATTAACTCAACAAATCCTCAATAATTCACCGAAAGCATAACTTAAGAATGTCTCGATAACTCAAAGCTCAACATCTCAATAAATCCTCGAAAGCATAAATCAAATACTCGGTAAATCAATAAATGCTTTCGGAAAGAAATCTCACAATATAACTTCAAAGCTGATAAATTCGGAGCTCAAGACTCAAGAAATCTCGATAATTCTATCATGCTCAAATATTTGCTAAATCACTCGTACTCGTATCATCATATAAATCAATATTCGAAATCAATAATTCTCATAATAATTTCTTAATCAATCGCTTCCCGAAAATCACTTATTAACTCAATAACTCATAAATAAATAGCTCGAAAATCTATTGAAAGCCTTCGGGAAGGAAATCCACTAATAATCTCATAATTCATGGGTCATAAATAAACCTCAAGAAATCAAGCTCATAAAATCATAAAACTCAATAATTCAAATCATAAATTAAATCTTAATTGGAATAATTATACTGCATGCATAATTAATTTAAAAACAAATGTCCACTCACAGTACTGTTTAGGCGACCACACAAACGGTTTCCTTCGTCGAGCAGTAGCTCGGTACGTCGTCCTGTACACAATTATAATTCGTGAATAACAATCCGAAAATTAAATACGATTCCCACATCATATCCTCATAAATCACCTATCCACTTCTTCTTGGATTCAATCCAAACTTTACCACTATTACCAATTCAATAATTTAAAGGTTCCGAGGCAGAACCAAGAGATATCTAACGGTCGGATTCTCGTAAATCGGTAATAGAATTCTAAATTCTGGAAATTTCATAATCAACACAAATTTTCTTCAATTTTAACCAAATTCACATTTACGAGCTCTATATCAAATATAAGATTTAATAGGCTAAAAATCGAAGCCAGAAAACTGCCCTGCACGCCTCCACCGCCGCCATCTCCAATGGCCACCAAATTTTGGCAGCAACACCTATTCAACAAACCCAATAACTTTCTCTACTGTGTCAAAGTCAGAAAATGAGGAGAAGTACCTCAACAACTAAGGAGAAGTTTAATCCCGATTTGTGAATAGTGACCTAGAATTTCAAACCTTCGATTCTTCTTTCTCACTTCAAATCGCTGTAAAAGGTTCAGGGAGCATCATCTACTTGCATTATTAAGGATATCTGTGGTGATACTAATGTTCCTTGCACAGGTCATTTCCAATGAGGTGGTAGCATGCCGGGATCGCAACACTGAGGTTGAGAGAAATGAACAGACAAGGTTCCAAGCGGTGGCCGAGATTTCAGAGAGGGATGCATACTTATTGACATATCTCTTCAGCAAGAAGGTTTCTGCGAAAGACATTTTTGGGAGGTAATTACGGACCAAATTTTGATATATGTAACATACGTTTTTGAAAATATTATCTAATCCCCAATTGAACACAAAATAACGAATGAGTTGTTTAATGAATAAATACTTGAACCATATGCTTTATAAATAAAGTAAATGATCTACTACACCATATAACTAAATGCACAAAGATGGTACTATCTTCATGACAATATCGACATTAAATTTCCCTGCACAACAACAACGAAGTTGTTAGGTTCGAGGATTCAGGTGTATCTAGCTGGGACCTGAGCTGCTTGTCCCTAACACAGTTGTTGACTGCCAAGGTAGCAACCTTCAACCTAACCCTGCTATATTTAATGTGTTATGTATATTTAAGGTGTTATGTTTAATGAATGTAGTGTGGAAGCATATGCATATATGGAAGTAAATGATATTGTATTAACGTTCTTCAAATGGGGTTGGCACTGAACTTAGGTTGTCAACATATCAGCTGCGTACTTGTGCCACAGCGGATCTGAGAACTGGTTCTTGCCAGCTACAGTGTCGGTATATTATGTAGCCATTTAGACTACTTTGAATATGTAATGATTTTGGAATAAGTAGTGATTGCAATGTAGTACGGATTGAATCTATTTAACCGATTTTATTTAACCACGAGCCTCTTATGTAATATTGCAGGAGCGTGCTAAGGAGATTTCGGCGGGTATGCAAGTGGAAGCTATTGTGCCTTCGACCATTACACTCTGAAAACTGGGAAGATTCATTGGCCGATTATCGTCATGCAATAAGGTAACGACCTTTGATTTTACAATACCATATGTAATGAAGTGTCTTCAAAATGGTACGTGTGTGATTGTTTAAACTTGAAATATCTTTGCAGATGTTCCTCCCCATCCACGACGGGGTAGTGAAGCATCGGTTTTTGGCTGTGGTGAACATACCGGACGCCGAGTGTGAAATATGGGAAAAACCTGTTGATTCTGCTAAGACACGTAGGAAGGAATAAGCCATTGCATCGGTAAGTGAATCCTCCATCAATACTTTGCAGTTTGTATGTTTTGCTTAACCTTGATAGTTCAACATCTGTCTGTCCAATCGTTTTATTTGATGACAGATGTCTTTGCTTGAAAAAGTATTTGGTAATGAACTGCAAACGGCACCCGACCTGTACGCACGGTTTGGATCATTCTCCATTAGTTATCCAGAGACTTGCGCTCTGCATCCCAGATCTGAAGACTCCGGAATATTTGTGATAAGAAACATGCAGTTTTACCGACAACAGTGGTACCTAGGGGTGAGTACTAGCTATGAACAGCAACCCAAATATATGGCTAGTTTAATGTGTCAATACCATAAGGTGCATGACTGTCCAATTATTGTTTTTTTGTTTGAATTAGTTTAACTCCGGCGACCAGAGGGTTCGTATGGCACTTGAGATTGTCAATCACCCTAGGAATGAAATTCGTGAACGGGTGTGGAGTGCCGCTGCCGAGGAAGTTCCATATGATGTACCTACCACGGGCGTGCCACCATTATCTCTGAAGGAGGATGCAGTTCTCCCAACTTCGGGTATGAAGTTCAATCCACGCTGGTCCAGGCGCGGATAGATTTTCAATGCATGTTCTATTAATAACCCCCCTAATCACCATATTAGGAACTTATGTGTTAAAGGCCGGACTATGTAATGTAATTTGACGGTATACTTTGGTTAATTTTTTTTTTGTTATTTTAATTTGTGGACAATGAACAAGTTGCCACTAGGCTTGTGTAGCAGATTATGTTGTATGTTATGTTTGAACTTCATCGGAGGAGCAATTACCAGGGTTTCTAGTTCGCTATGTATTGTTCTGTACTTGGAATATGTAGGAATGTTAACAGCAAACATATATAGCACCACACTGAATACAGTAGCTTTAATATTAATCGAGTTGATTACTATTAATCTCATAAATCAACTTCAGTTAATACATGTATTTAGCAACACCGAATCAAGTTGAAGAAGATTTTGCTGACTGGAATTTACCCGTTATGTAACATTGCCGGCGAACCGGAGGCAGTTCTTGTAACCATAACTGCATCTATCAGGCGCTTCCTTTTAGTATATCATTGTTTAGACATGTTGACTGCACCTTCAAGCACTTCAACGGTAACAATGGACATTGTTTGGAAGGCCTTAGATTTCCTTCGTTCACCCGCCTTACATGATGGTTGTGGCCCTTCGGTCCCAATACCCTTGCCTTCATCGGCAGCTCCTACAGTATAGAACTCCTTCCCATTGTTAGGATCATGGGAACCTCCCCGCGCCACGACTGAACTAGTGTGTGAATGCTTCACACTTGTGACTACCCTTAAACCTCTCGTTAACTGTGCGTCCTGCCCTCTTGCCACCACCCATCTCACTGGTGAAATCCTGCTATCTTTATAGAAATGGGCCAATGATTGGTCCGTGAAGTCATCATCGTCATGCACAACAGTGTTGGGACTGAAGGCATTTCTGGCCATGGAGCAATGAATTCGCAACCACACTGATCACTCCTGCTGCCCTTATGAAAGGATGATATGTATAGCTCTAGGCACTGTGTCCTTCATCGAATGGCATTATAAATAAGGTTAGCAGGTTTAGGTGGAACCGTTGGAGACAGTAAGAGCAAGTTGACTCGTTGGGTCACTAGGTCACCTACTATTCACTACTTTTTAATGTATATTTTCATTCCCTGTGTCACGAAATACACTGTGCCCGTGACCCAGATGGTGAAATTAACACTAAAAAGTAGTGAATAGTGGGTGACCTGGTGACCAACGGGTGAACTTGCTCTAATGGTAGCCCACATTCTCATTATGAATCCCTCCTTCAACCGCATATTAATACAGTTGTCCTGTTAGGTGGATTGCAGCAACACATTAACTGCATGGCCAAGCTAAGTGGGTTGGTGTGGTTCACTTCCCTTCCATATTTCAGGTCTCCATCACTAAGGAAGTGGCAAACTTGGACTTAATTGGGGGCGGGGATTGTCGCATTCAAACTGTTATAAGGCCCATTATGCAGTAGGCACCATTGAGGTAGGAATTATGGATGTGGACAAGTACACTAGTTACGAGGCCCATTATGCATTAGGCACCATTGAGGTAGGAATTATGAATGTGGATTGTCATATTTAATTTGTTACGATTGCAGTTTATGCTTTAGCCACCAATGATGTATGGTTTAGAATACAATTTAATTTAATGGTGGTCGAACTCAGTTTGTGCATAATCATATCTGTATTCAA
Source organism: Rosa x damascena (assembly GCA_001662545.1). Classification (NCBI taxonomy): domain Eukaryota; kingdom Viridiplantae; phylum Streptophyta; class Magnoliopsida; order Rosales; family Rosaceae; genus Rosa; species Rosa x damascena. The sequence continues at coordinate 3,593 of LYNE01010255.1, read as the reverse complement.
ATTTGTAAACCCTTCCGCCAAAACGTTGATGAAACTGGACCAGCCAATATATCCGAATCATACGAATGTCAAATCTCGTATGGACCATAACTTGTAAAAAACTGTAGGATGCAAGATATCATAAACGAACATAATAAAAGTTATGGCATTGCAGTCATCTAACTGATGTAAGTAGTCCCAAAACTTGCGGCATTTTAATGTACGATTAGCGTTCCAACTTAACCCTATACTAGTATCAAACAAGGGCAGTTTGACAAAAATAGTCTTTGTTACCTAAGTCAATGTCCCACGAATGAAACAAGTGGATTCGCATGGCAGTCAACTACGGTGAATGTAAATAGCCACACGACGAGTCAGTAGGCCCATTATGCACCTTCCTGTGGTGATCATGCCGGAACTTCATAGTCTATGAATGAATCAAATCCTGCAAAATGTATTTTGCACTCATGTCCCCATATGAATTGTGGCCTGTGGATCAGACCCTACATTTTACCGATAAACATTCAAGTTAGTTATACAATTCCCTCATAAAGATACACAATGAGGAGTGAATTGATTTGAATAGTTTTTGAAAGTAAAGTGGATATACTGACAGGGTAACCACAACAGAACCAATAAGGCCTGCCTGGATTCAATTCAGATCGTGAAATAAACGACATCATGAAGCCATCGCACACTTCACAATTAGGACCATACATTGTGAGGTTCAGATAGTTATGCAATGTAGGTGCAGGAATGTCCTGTAACCACAACATCAACACAGAGAAGTCGTATCTACTTTGTGGTATGGCATATGAATATGTCACCCCTGCATTTTCAGTTAAGACTAGTTATAGCGAAGCACTACATTATATCTCACCCCTGCATTATGCTCGGTGCATCCCACGGTCATCTCGTCCACCCATCTACACCCCCTGCAATATGGGAACCCCTGCAAGATCAACCACCAACTAAGTAGGAAATGGATTACGGATTTGACATAGCTTATCTATATACACGGTACAAAAATGAAAGGCTATAAAAATCGAAGTCTAGGGCATCTCACGTTGGTACCGGCATACCTCTAGTATGCCTCAGCTTCTTGATTTCAGGCACCCAATGCTGCATCACAGTCATGTTCCCTTCACATAGAGGGGCATCAGGGACTTTCGTCTGGCCCTTCCTTGGGAGGGTGCTTGCCGTCAACAGGTGGGCATTCTTCAGAGCGTGGTCCTTTAACTACCTGCTAGACCGGCCGCATAGGTGACACCACCTTTGAATAGGACAGTTGACATCCTCACCGCATGCTCTCGCAGTATTGAACCTGTTTATGTGAATAGCACAGAATGTTAGGTGTATCCATCATGACGACAACCCATATTCTAAATGGTTGGCCGGACTTTGCCAACTCAAGGAGTAGTCGCCTAGCTTCATAGACGGATTTAGAATTTAAAAACCTGTCCGGCTGGAACTTAAGACTGCTAATGTAATTTGAACCACAGTTGTTTCAGTTAGAGATCACAATCTTCATTGATGACTATATTACACAGAGATTAGAGATGGGAAATCTGTCGAGGCTAAAATAATGGGATGGAATCATATTATTTATGCTACATTCGTGTGGCCTATTAGTTATCGACGAAGTGACATTCAAACATGTTTACATACTCGCTAGTTTTGATGTTCCCAGCCGAGTCCATCTCGAGGAGGTGGTTGGATTTGCAATTCGAACCCTCTGGTCGGCGAGTCGCTCAGATTTCTGTTTGGTTGTTTTCGGTGGTTGAAAAGAGGAGAGTTACGGGAACTGGAGACATTTATAGTAGGGTTTGTTTCAGTGTCTGGGCCGTAGTTGGAATAGGTTTTATTATGGTGTCCAGCCCACTGAACAGTGGTCCAACATACCACCTGAGTTTAGTTTTTTTTTTTTTTTTTAATATCAAGACAGCAAACTGGATCGACATTTCGCACCTAGTTGACAGTATATAAAAGTCAACATGAACCCTGCCAGTGGGACCTAATGTGGAGAAAGTGGTGAGGCGGTAGGCATATACTTGAATGGACACTAGTTCGATTTTCCCCATCTACCATGTGCCCCAACTTTTTATTTATTTTTTATTTGGGTTAATTTATTTATTTTATTCGATTAATTTCTTTTTTTGTTATTTTTTTTATTTGTCATAATTCAATTTCTTAATTTGTCATAATTATCATATCTATGAAGACAAATCCACCCAGTCAAATAAGCATATAAAAGGTAAAGAAGAAGAAAAAGTTACAAAATTAACACATACTAAAACACATTAGTCTTAAAATTGTCTATAAATTGTTCAACATTTTTCTGTACCGTATTTGCACAAAAACATTGGGATGTTTTAAAAACTGCCTTCCTAAATTACCTTAACTGCGCCATCGTGGTTATAAGCAATTGACAAATGAGTCGTTGGAATGACCGTGATTTGTAATTGTAACGAGAATCCAAATTAGTTGTAGTGAGTTCAACATGAACACTTTTCAGAAACACTTAAACCAGGGTCGGTTATCATAATACTTCTCGTAATTTAAGCACGCTTTGGACACTTCTGATATTAGGGCAGAATACCTGGCCACTTGAGTTGACTTGTCGTGATCGGGGACCTTAAGTTTGGGTGCAACTGTTGAATCACCCACACACTTTGTCCAACGTTTGGTTATCTAAGAGGCCGGATATCTTGACACAAGCTGATCTTTCAAGACACAGAAAATGTGACTACAAGGAATACCATCTGATTCAAAAAGTTTGCAGGAGCACAACCACGTTGGGTTTGTCGGGTCTGAATGGAGCTCAACACACCATTGTCTTTCAAGCCTATCATATTGGGCAAGGTAGAACATCACTATATTAGAAATAGGAAAGGGTACTTTTTGCACCAGAACAAACCTCATCTCAAACAAGATTTGGGACTTAATCATAACAAAGATGTCATGTGTGAACAACCTACATGCGTCTTCCTCTATTCCCCTCATGTGTGTCACATATACTGGAGCACCGTTTTTAGACCTGAAGTTGTCATACATTACGAGATTCCGGATGCGGCCAAGTGTCCTCTCCATTCTTGGCATAACTTCACATAACCTAGTGTACCTCCCAATAATGCTTCTGCTCACCTCTCTCATTTGTTATACAAACTTATAACCCATGCATTGTCCGACAACCCATTTCTAACCACAATTGACTGCCAAGCTGCCTCCCATTCACTAACACACATTGAGGAATAAATCACTTTTGAAAGGCTTTTCTGAGCTGCAACATCCTTCACATTCTGCGATATGTTTCTTCCAATGTGTCATGCACATAACCTGTGCCGAGCTCTTGGCATCACACACTTAACAACCTTTCTGATTGACTCATCGCCGTCGGTTAGGATGGATGAAGGTTGTTTATAATCCATGGACTCAAGGAAGTTCTCGAACACCCATGTGTACGTATCCTCCCTCTAATCCCGTATAAGGTGATACGCTAAAAACAAGCGCGCAATTTAACCTTGCAAGATGTAGTCGTTAGCAATATAGAGTAAGCAGGAATCGTTCAAGCCGGGGATTGAGGGTAACCAATTAATCACAAAGAAAAATAAACT
>LYNE01010254.1:0-14991 GCA_001662545.1 Rosa x damascena | reverse complement strand
TAATTATCAAATATTTGATAATCAATAGCAGATCAACGAATATTCAAATTTGCTTTAAGATTGCTTGGCCTATAAATAGGCTTTATTTAGCCTCTAAATAATATATTCCGAACCTGTCGGAAATAAATAGCTTGGGCCACCGACATTGGCCTAGATTTCGTCGAGTCCCCCATGTCGGGAAAAATATTTATTTTGGGCTCAAACACAAGTAACGAAGACCACAAATGACATATCCTCATCACTGCTAGAAATTTCCCCATTCCACACTGATGGAAATTAGTCCCTTTTGTGCCAATACACATTGATAACAGTGGCTAAAGACATTACCCACTATGCAGCCACTAATGAGGGAATAGTCCTCTTTATTGCAAGTGCTATTGGGACAATCTACACTAATAAAACATCAATGGCATCCCAAAACCCAATGCAGCAAGATACATTTTTCTTTCCCACTGTTACTGAATCAGTTTGTATTCTTAATGCCACCAATATCAATGCCAAAATTGGGAGTATATATATAAAAAATGACAATTTGGTCTAGCTACAACCACATATTTCTAAAATGTATTGTACAATTCATATACAATTTCAAATAAAATACAACATAAAAAAACTTAAATATCTTCATGTTCCTCTCCATGGCTGACCTCCAGCAAGTTTTCTATGCTTTCTTTCAATCTCGTAACTTTTCTGAGAACGTTGCAATCCCACCCTGAGATACAAAAATTAGATTCTAGTTTAATATCCTGGATATTAGTGATGAAATTGAAATATGTCTTCTACTTCACTATCAAATACTAATTTCATGATTTGAAAACCGCACTGATTTAGCTATAAAGAAGTACCCATATTTAAATTCGATGCATAAAACTGAAGATATATATTGTCTTTAATAAGATATGTACACTAACACAAGGCAGAATTAATTGACAGAAGTGAAATGAAAGAAAGCCTAGACTAATAATACCTTTTTGGAAGAATAAAATTTGTGGAGTGGTTTTAGAATTCTTGGTCAGGCTTGATATTGCCACTGATAGCCACTGAAGGCAAAGATGTCATAATTGAGAAATATGGGAGGAACACAATCCTCTAGAGAAATGGCATCAGGGAACTTGGGGGATGAAGTGTACGTAGAACCTGTTGAAATAAAAAAGAATAGATTGAAATATACATTTTAATGAAAGCATTAGTACACATAATGAAATCATATCATTATTGACATTACAATTCATGAAAAGCAATTTAGTCAAAAGTAAATATGGAAAGACATTCTTCAAGTATTCATTTATAACAATAGTCCATCATCTAAAAAGAAAATGGCAATATCAAATATGGATTATTGACACTAGCAGATAGTAACATGTGACAAAACTATACAACACCATCAGATCAACAATTTTATAAATAAGTAAAATTTTATCAGGTGGACTTTACTGTTTAAATGGATTAAGAATTATAAGTGTAAAGGCAAACCTCATGGTCCGGACCATCTAGAATGCAGTCCCCTGCAAAACTTGAATTTCATTCATTTTGGTAGTTATCTGGAAAAAGGCACAACAAATACTATTAGGAGAAAAACTTCAAAATGATTGTGAAAACTATAGAATGGCAAGGAGGAACATAAAACATTATTTCAGCAGGTAGTACGGTATAAGTACAAGTATGGTACCATATAGTAATCGTAGAGAATGACATGGAGTTAGAATGGCACAGCAAATACCATAAGCATTGCACTTACAGTGTAGCAGACGAAGTGTTTCACAAAATGTGCAAGTATTGCGAGTGAATCCCAAAATTTCCAGCTCCAGTGTTTGAAATGCCTAGCCATGGTGCCATCTGCTCATAACCAATTGAAAATAAAGCCATTATACCTCTTTACAGGGAAGAAAAAAGAAAAAAGCACTATTTAGTACCAATTAGATTGCACACTAATCTAGAATTGCCTTTACCAAATGATTGCTAAAATCAAAATCAAACTTTACATTAACCAGAGTTAAAAAAAAATGGAATGACTTGTACCATTATTACTTACTCAAACACTAGTACCACTACTGAGTCAAATATAGGCCATGAAAAGAGACATAACCCTCTCCCAATTTACTTTAGTAGCCCTGAAAAGAATGAAATAGAAAAGGGATAAGAAAATAACAGAGCAGGAACTAAGTTAATGTTCCTACAAAACACAATCTTTGAGAACCCTTGAATGAGGTCTCTAGAGAACTGAATTTCAAATTACAGTCTTCCTTGCCCTCCCCTCTTTAGTCTTTTCTAACAAAACTCCAACTATAAGAAAAACACGTAAAATTAACTAAAAATATCATCTCTAATTATGTTTAACCATATAACTTAAATGACATGATCAACATGTGAGGGTGATATTCACCCGAGCTACAAAAGCATTCTTTGCCCTAGCAGGACCAATCCAATCAATCAAATGAAGTAATATTTCACTTTGTTTCATTATTGAGAATATGAACCTTATATATAGCGATTACAAAGTACATGTTCTAATGATACAAGGAAAACTATTCTAAATAAGGCTAGGAATTCTAGAACATTCTTTCCTATTACAATCATAGAACTAATCCTAGTTTGATCAAGCATACAAAAGTCAATTTCCTTCAACAAAAAAAAGAAACAGTCAATCTTGTCTAAAAAATAGAAAAAGAAAAAAGAAAAATAAATCTTGTCTGAAAAAAATCCTTCTCTATTCCATTTGTTTTATATAAAAGCATCTAAAAACTTGTGTACTCGTAAACGTTCTCTACTGCGTGGGGTTAGTCTTTGGTAGTGCAAAACACAGACGAACATCAGTCTGAAGACTGATCTTGATTGTATCAGGAGGGCTTATTTGCATATCTCATTTGCACGCTTGTATTGGGGCAAATAAAGTCAGGCATTTGAAATTTAATGACAAACTGAATAATTAACGATATGAAACAATTGCAAGCATCAATTTACAGTGGAGTCGCAACAGACTCAGAGTGAGTTTAGATTATAATAGTCTGTTGATGGCAGTTGACAGTTGCAAACATCCACACACTGGAAATTTCCAATCAGTTGGCGAGTTCTTGTAATCCGGGGAAGCAAATCTTTCTCCAATAAGATAGCAAGTACAGCATCAACCTAACAATTGGAAAGAAACCAACCATTATATATTTCTGTTCAAATGCCTAAATAATGTAAGGGGCTAAATACTAGTTAGTATCATGTGGTTTAGGTCCAAAATCAATTCAGTCTCTGGACTTCTAATTTCATCAAAAACAGCCATGCACTTTCAATTTTGATCTAATAGGTCCAATTCGTTAATTTTCTGTTATGGGTTCAAGTTATAGTTTGATCATTTGTTGAAAAACTATTTATTTTTATTAGTAGGACTCAGTCCTAAATTGACTATGCAGACCACCTCGACACCACATCATAAAACATAGGCCATATATGAGCCACATTAACAAGTTAAATAACTCAATTGTCGGAAAACTAACAAATTGGACCTATTAGATCAAAATTAAAAGTGCATGGGTGTTTTTGATGAAATTAGAAGTTCAGGGACTGAATTGATTTTGGACCTAAATCACAAGGTAGTAATTTGTATTTAGCCCATAATGTAATTTCTCTGATTAGGAGCATGAACTATAACTCTGTGAGGTTGTAATTTAACAATACGCTAAAAAGAACACCGTAAACAAGAGAAAATCTCATATCTCCTTGGCAAAAGCAAAAGATTGGTGAAAAATGACCTTCTTCCTAGTAGATGGTATGAAAAAGAAGAAGAAGACTCAAGAAAAGAAAACAACAGATAGAACCCTGGATCAAAAACAATAGGTTCAAGCAATAGGATCTTATACGCAGAATCGCCATTAAACTTTTGTGCCTGGAGAGTTGAAGTAATCAAACTTTGTGATTCTAGTTTTCAACATATAAGCTATAGTAGGTTGAAGTAAACATTGAAGAAATACCTGACAGAGTGACAGATAACTAGAAATGTGATCCCTCGAGACTGCCATATATCCTGTTCCAATTGATCCTTATTTTGGGATGTGAGCAATCTTAGGCCAATCTTCACGGCTTCACCCGTATTCTCTTCGCACCGTTTCTCAAGCAAACGGCATTCATTAATCTCCAAGGATATAAGAGGTGGGCAGTCCACTATCTGGCAAGCACCAGAGTGGAGGGCAATCGCAAATCTCCAAGGATATAAGAGAAGAGGGCAGCCCAGTTTCTGGCAAGTACTTGAGAGCCAAGCAAAGCAGAATCTCCAAGCTTTTCAGAGAAGTGGGTAGCCCAGTTTCTGGCAAGCGCTGTAGTGCAGTGCAGCCGTAAATAACCAATTGTTGAAGAGAGTTGAGATGGCCAAACCACTTGGGGCCGTCGATAGTGTCATAATTCAGATGGCGGATCTGGAGATCAGTAGAAGTGCTGGGGAACCAATCTACTTTTTCACATTCTTCATCGCAGTCAAAGTCAAGTCTCAATGTTTCAAGAGAGGTGAGTTTCCCGAGACCCTTGTTCAGATTCTGCACTCTTTGCATTCGGTTTTTCTGCACTGAACAGTGACAAGTGATTTTAACATGGACATTAAAGCACTGGAGCAACAATATTCAGTTGTCAAAGAAAGAAACAAATACCAGTTACAGAAACTATAAATGAACTTTAAAAAGTGAATAAAAGCTAAAAATTAAGGTATTCTTACAGTGTCTTCAACCATATCTAAGAGCTGCATATAATGCTAAGAGCTGCATAGAAAAAAAGCATCAATTTCATTACTGTGACAATAGCATAATGAGTATATTCAACACAAATAGAATACCCAAATGGAAAGAAAGAGAGTACCCAGATGGTTGACATCCAAGCTGATTGTAGCTCCCTTTGCTCCGAGCGTTATATCGATCTCCTAACAAGGTGGTATAAGGAAGGTTGGGGACAAGTTTGATCTCACTCATCCCAGTACCAACCTTAACAACCCTTGATAATGACGAGAATTTAGAAGGATACAGCACGAACAACTGAACAAGACATTCAAAGCACCAAGTTGATCAAATTAAATCTCAAGTCGCTAATCTTTAGCATTATATTTTTGATGGTAAGAAATTAGACTTCAGAAGCAAAGCTATAGAATCATGTAACAGAGCTCAAACAGTCAAACTCGGCCAATAAAATTCAAGAGCAAGAGAAATACATACTTGTTGCCGCTGGCTTCGCTGAAGATATTGACCAAGGACGATTTTAGACTCGGGTAAAGTGATTCTTCTTGACCTCTTGTTTCAATCGCGGGTTCAGGTTTGATTGATGAGCTGCACAGCAAATTTGTTAAAGGACGATATCTGCCTTTTTAGGCAGATATTTGTCAAGTCAGTGGCTCTTCCAAACTAGGAAATCTCGTAATTGCCCGGCTTGGTTCACCATGACGGCAATGGAATTACGTTAACGGAGGTTTCACAGTCAAATTTTTTTCAGTAGTGTGTGTGGATGATAACCGGCCACTTCAGTGGGGTCCCTTTGGTGATTTTCTTTTTTCGGTGGCATGCAGCCTACTCCCATTTCTTTTCCTCTCACTTTCCAGTCCAAGTAATAATGCATTTGCAGCTGGAAATGAAGGGATGCTCACTAACTATTTATTTTAACCAACATGTCTGTTCAGGCTTTTCCAAATCTCGTTTTATTTCACAAATTGTTCAATGAGTTGCCACTACTGATAAAGAGAATAAGTGATGGCAAGATTAACTTATACGCAGTATTTACCAATAAAAAGCCAACATTGCAAATGTAAGCAGGCATATAATTGTATTTGCATCACCTCATAATCATCAATGCATATAATATATGTACATGTAAATGGCAGATACGAATTAATCAGCACCAAGTACATACTTTTAACAAAACTTAGCAATATTGGCAGATATACTTTTAACAAGTACACGCTTAATTTATTTTTTAACCATGTTTAATTTTCTGACACGAATTAATCAGCACCAAGTACATGCTTTTAACAAAACTTAGCAATTGACAGATATGGAAGGGAAAGGATCTTACATGTCAGTAAGGGCAGTTCTTATCATTCAAGGTGCAATACTGTTTGGTCATGTGCTATCTTTTGCCACAGAGACCAAGTGTTTTTGATGATTAATGTAATGTTCCTGATATAATAGAGAAAGCCATAAGCTTTAAGGTAGTTAATTCTCCATTTTGAGATTCAATACGAAAGTATGGAAGCAAAGCACAACAAGGAAGTAAAAATACCTTCAGTTTCAACACTGCCTCTGGGACTACCAGGACATCACACATCTAAATTAACCTCTTGATTCTTTCCACCTTTTCCAAATTGCAGGGCCGAAGGCTAAAGATCAATGGAACATAGAGATAAGCCACACCCTTTAATTACGATTAATACTTCAATTCCATATTCAATACAAACGTAAAAATACCTTTAGTGGTAACGCTGCATATAGTACTGTGAACTTGTAACATCTAGAAAGTTGACATACACTGGCAAAAGAAACAGAAAAACATCACTATCAGCTCAACCCTGAAGGTGTGGTCAGAAGAGAATCCAGAAGATGTTACATGAAAAAAGAAAGGAGACTCGAGATTAGTTATTATACAAACCAGTAGCAAACTATATCTGTATACTGAATTCCTCAGCTTACGTTCTAGTTCCACATTGTGTGGAATACAATTTATATATTTCAATGAGGAAATGGAAGACAACTATGGAATCCAGTACGTTCAAACATTTGTCAGAAATTCAATACACACCCACATACGTGTTACAATGAAAAAGATTTAACGATGCATATATATAGAATGTTGTAACTATGCCAAAGTCAGAGACGACCCTTCTTTAAGATTCTGCAAATCATTTGCAACAGAGTTTTTTTCTTTTCTTTTTTAGCAAGAACCAATTTCAAGTATGATGTTGCAGGTCTCACAACTGGTTACTGAGATCAGGGTCCAACAAGTATTATGGATGCTGCAGGAAAAGAACAGAAAATAAACGAGATACATTGGCCATGTTTTCCCAAATGCAGGACCTAAGCCACGACCTTTAAAGATAATTAATTCTTCAAATCCATATTTTATACAAAAGCAAACACACCTTTAGTGGCAGCACTGCTCTTATAGTTTACAACTAGCTCCCTGAAGAAAGAGAATCTGAAAGTTGAAGTAGACTCGAGATCAATAAAGATATCAATGATTGAGTAATCTTAATTTATCTATATACTCAATTTCTCAATTTACTATATAGTTCCACATTGTGTCTAGAGTCCACAGCTTATAATCTGTCAATGAAATAAGTGAAGACACACTACTGTGGACTTGAGCTCAAACTTATTTTTTTTTATTTTTATAGAAAATCAATACATACCCCAGTTCTCTGTTACAGTGAAAAAGATTAAGATGCATAGATTGCAGTTTTGACTGTTCAATTAGTTCAAGCTGAGTTTCTCATTGACCTTACGATAGTAAGTTAACTTGAATTAAACATTTTTGGGACCAGAGAGTGGGATGCTGATCATTCCTAGTTGAGGGCTTAAGGCCTACCTTCCATTGGAGAAACATGGCATTCTTCCTAGACAAATATGAAAAAGAAGAAAAAGACGGTACTGGTATGAAAAAGAAGAAGATTCAAGAAAAGAAAACAACAGATAGAACCCTGGAATCAACAATGAGTTCAAGCAATAGGATCTTACACGCAGAAATTAAACTTTGTGCCTTGAGGTTGAAGTAATTTAAAATTTGTGGTGCTACTTTTCAACATATAAGCTATACTAGGTTGAAGTAAATATTGAAGAAGAAATACCTGACAGATAACTTGAAAATGAGACCATTCAAGACATGGCATGTCATATCCAATTCCCATTGATCTTTATATTGAGGATATGAGCAATCTTGGGCCAATCTTCACCCGCATTTTCTTGGCACCGTTTCTCGAGCAAAGGGCATCCATTAATCTCCAAGTTTATAAGAGAGGTGGGCAGCCCACTATCTGGCAAGAACCAGAGAGCAGAGCAATTGGAAATCTTCAAAGATGTAACAGAAGAGGGCATCCCAGTTTCTGGCAAGCACTGCAGCGCAGGGCATTTCCAAATCACCAATACATGCCTTTAACAAAACTCATCAATTGAGTGATATGCCGGTAAGGACAGTTCTTATCAATCAAAGTGCAACACTATTTGATCATGTGTTGTCTATTGTCATGGACACCAAGTTTGAGGTAATTAATTCTCGATTTTCCTATACTACAGAAGAATGGAATTATGGAAGCAAAGAACAACAAGGAAGTTTGTAACCAAAAAAAAAAAAAAAAACCAGAAATCACCACAAGGAAGTAAAATTACCTTCAGTGGCAGCACTGCAACTGGGACTATCAGGACATCGCACATCTTAGGTCACCTTTCCCTCTCCATATTTTCCAAAATGCAGGGCCTAAGGCTAAACATGAAATGGAACATGGAGATAAGCAATGACCTTTAGTTAAGACTTAAGACCATTAATTCTTGAATTCCATATTCTAAACAAAAGTGAAAATACCTTTAGTGGTAGCGCAAACCTATAACTTCTACAGAGCTGGTATACACTGGCAAAAGAAAACAGAAAACCATTACTATCAGCTCGACCCTGAAGCTGCAGTCAAACGAGAATCCAGAAGTTACATGCAAAAAGAGAGTACACTCAAGATTAGTAAAGATATTAATGATCGAGTAAACTATAACTGTACACTCAATTGCTCATTTTACTTTCTGGTTTCACATTGCGTGGTGTACTGTTTATAGTTTTCCAATGAGAAAATGGAAGACACACACTACTGCGGACTCCAGTTCAAAAAATTTGTAGAAATTCATCACACCCCAATGCTGCGAAAGATGCATAGATGTTGTAGCTGTCAAAGTTATGCTAGATTAGTTCGCTTGAGTTTTAAGTTTTTGTGGTACTTAATATTTTGTGTGGCAGGGTTGTGAAGGTTAAATTGAAAGAGCAACTTTAAAAGCCTTCTAGAAAGTCTTAGATGAAAGCCAAGTCAGTTCAACCAGAACGAACTGAAGAGAGATCAGAAGAGTGCAAGTATTGACTGACCCAAAATTAGCTCTCATCTCTCTGTGATTTTCATTCTGCTTGGAAACAGTGGGAATGAGTGGAGGAGATAAAGAACAGTCTGCAAGTTCAGATAAGAAGAGAAGCTGTGCAAAAATAGCAGTAAATCAGAAATTTCCTACTAAAGTGAAGAGGTAAGTAAACCTAATCAACTGAGAAAGAATTTGATGATTATGCTTACAACTCAGACATCAAGACATGGCAATATTGGTCCTGCGAGCAATCTTAACCTTGGCATATCTCTGTCTTAACATATCAAGAAATTTTGCTCACTTTCCATGAAACTGCTGCATATCAAGAAACAGGGCAGAAAGAAAACACATTACCCAGGTTTTCAAAGTATCAATTGACAACAACATATATATTCCCAGTATCAATAGACTGAATTGGGAAGGGCAAAGACCAGAATTGGGATGTGCGACATACCGTAGGAAATGGAAATGGTCTGTTTCTCCTTCATCTGGCATGTCGTTGTCAAACCGATTTCCTCCAACCCATCCATCATGAATTCAAGCAAGACCCTAGAACTGTGGAAGCCCTCTGAGTTCAGGCAATAGGATCTTACACGCAGAATATGGAAGCCCTCTGTCGTTGTCATGTCATTATCGAATTGATATGCACTTGATGTGAGCAATCTTGGGCCAATCTTCACCCGTCTCTCTTTGGCACCTTTTCTCAAGCAAGGGACATTCATGGATACATAGGTAAGTAAGAGAAGAGGGTAGTCCACTATCTGGCAAGCACTGCAGAGCAGGACAACGCCAAATCTGCAAGCGTTGAAGAGAAGAGGGTAGTCCACTATTTGGCAAGCACCGGAGCGCAGGGCAATTCCAAATCTCCAATTCTTGAAGAGAGTTGAGATTGCCAAACCACTTGGCACCGTGGATGGTCTCACAATTCAGACGGCAGATCGTGAGATATGTGAGAATGCTGGGAAACGTCCCCGCCTGCTCCTCCGCAAACCAATCTACTTTTTCGTCGCAGCTAAACTCAAGTGTCAATCTTTCAAGAGAGGTGAGTGTTCGGAGACCCTTGTTCAGATTCTGAATACTCTTTGCATTCACTTTTCCTTGTTCAAGTGATTTTAACTTTGACAGGAATCCATCTTCCGGAAAACATTCCAATTCTGGGCAATGCAATACCGTCAAAGACACAAGAGATGGGAAACTGTCTGAAACTAATCTCCCGGTAAGATTGGGACAGTCTATCACTTCAAGATGAACGAGATTAGGAAAAACCCCACCTTCATTATCGTCACCTCCACCATAAGACCAATCTTTCCATCCACTCATATTGTCGAATTTCAAAGACCGTAGAGATCTAAATGGTTTATTCACACTAGAAGTGTTGCCGTCACTATAATAGAATTCAGAACCAACGGACACCACTCCATGTAACTTAGAAATATGAAGCTCTCTGAGGGAAGGTAGCTGTCCCAATGGTGGCAAGGAGATACAATTCACACAATCAACAAGTTCAAGATAACCAAGAGCAGAGGAAGGATAATATTCTGACCAACCTGAAAACATTTTGCCTCCATAACCTTTAATTGTAAGCCTTTCCAGGTTCAGGTGAGGTTGGAGCTTCTCAAGCACTTCTCTTTCTTCTACCGTATAAATGTAAGCGAAGACATGCCTTCGTCCCCAATCCAAAACCAGTTCCTTAAGAAACTTCTTGTCCCTCAGTATGTAGGCCTCCAAACCACTGCTATGCACAAGCCCTGAGATACGAAGTCTTCCACGCAATTTTTCAAGCTTCCTTAACTCTGCCAAATTGTCCCCAGCAGTGTGCTTGTCTAGCACAAACTCTGGTAGCATCTGGAGGTCTTTCAACCTCCCCATTTGTGGTGGCATCTTTTTTAGCTTTGTCTTTGTAATATCCAGATGGCTCAAGTTGATCAATCTTCGCAACTTGGCTGGCAGTTCAATAAGGCCTCGACAGTTTGACAACAACAATACTTGCAAGTTATACAAAGTACAAATTGTATCAGTTAACTTTTTTATGGGAGTCGCAGACAAGTCCAAGTACGTAAGATGTTTGAAGTTGTGAATTGAATCAGGCAATTCCTCAATATTGTATGCATATAACTTTAGCACTCTTAAACACTCTGATTTTGGCAATATATCACATCGTCCTTTGTTCAACTGCAACCACCAACGAGGTTTTAATGATAGAAAGGTGCGCAAACATTTAGCTTGCTGTAAAGCCTCAAACATCGCTAGGCTATCAGCCTCATCATGATATCTAGACATATAAGAAAAGTGACGAGTCTTGCTCAAACTATTGAGTGAATCAGTACCCTCCCACCTAAAATAAAATTCTCCAGATACAAAGCTTGCTAAATCATTGATAAGGTCATGCATTGTGAAGTATTCATCGGAACTTGATGAATGTTGAAAAAATGATCTTGAGATTAGATCATTGAAGTAGTCTTGTCCGACTTCTTCTGCCATTTTGTTTTTTTTATGTTGCAATAGATCTTCAGCCTTCCACAAGTAAATCAACTCTGATTTTTGAAATTTATAGTTCTTGGGATATAGTGAACAATAGGCAAAACAACGCTTGAGATGTAGAGGCAGATCTAGATAGCTCAACCATAGAGATGGCAGAATGTCACTCTCATCCAGTGAGAACTCCCACATGTCACTGTTCAATATACTTTCCCATTCCTCCACTAACAATTTAGAACATAAGAGACCCCCAAGGGACTTAATAGCCAAAGGAAGACCATTGCACTTTCGAACAATTTGTCTACCGATTTTTTCAAGATGTGAGTGTGTAGGAACACCTCCATTTTTCAAGGCATGTTTTTCAAATAACGACCAGCTATCTTCCTCAGACATTGGCATGAGACTGTGAGCTTTAAGGCTACCCATCATACGTGCAACATTTTCATCTCGTGTTGTGACAATGATCTTGCTTCCATGTGCTCCAGACTCAAGGGGACGCCTTAAGAGTTCCAACTGGTTATAATTCTTGTTCCAGATGTCATCAAGAACAAAGAAGAACCTTTTCCCCCTCAAAGTTGCCTGCAACTTTGATAGAAGCAGATCTAGGTTTGTGCTTTGGCAAGCTTCTGAGGTGAGGGACTCATAAATGTGTTGCGAGATCCTAAAAACATCAAATTCTTTTGAAACACATACCCATGCTTGGAGGTGAAAATGTTGCTTCACTCTAACATCGTTGTATACAAACTGGGCAAGGGTGGTCTTTCCGATCCCACCCATACCCACAATAGGAATCACACCTGTTTCATTGCCAGTCTCATCATCTGATAGCAATAATTTAACGAATCTTTCTTTCTCTTCATCTCTTCCATACACAGACTTTTCGACCAAAGAAATTGACGGCAGTGGTTGTGATACTCTGTGTCCAGTGGTTACTTCCGAATCAAGGACATCTTTTGTCTGCTTCGAAATGTTGTCTAGTTTTTCAAGAACTTCATCTACCCTGGAGTATATTAAAGCTGAGTCAAAAGCATGAGATGGAGTAGAGATGAGCTCTTGTACCTTACTGGTGCTACTCCCATATTTGTCATTCTTCTTTTGCCTCAACACTTGTGTTTTGATCTCCTGCAACAGGTCCTCAGCCTCATAGACAGCCTCTTTAAGCTTATGGAGCCATGGCTTCACAGTCGTTTGGAATTTCAGTTGCTTCCCCTCGGCGTCATCAAGAACAGGGTTAACAGATAACAACTTATCCTCTAATTCCTTCTGGACATCGCTTAGGGGGACACGACCTAGCTTGTCATGAATCACTCCAACAATCTTCTGGATAAACTTTGACTCATGCCTACAAATTGCAATCAAAACAAAAATATATCATACAAGGTAGCCAGCTATGAGTCTATCAATTTCAAAGAATTAGATATGTGAATAAAATCAACAGATTACATGACATGTACGTATATACACAGTTGTTAGTAAGTAATTACTCAAGGCTTTTAGTCATGATCTGAATTTACATACCCGTCAGCTTCATTTTGTAAATTCATTCCTGCTAGATCTGCAACTTGTTTAAGTGCTGCCCGCCATCTTCTCACTTTACTCGACGATTGAGTTTTCTGGTGTCTAGTAAGTGTTTCTGCAACACTTGCAGTCTGGTTCCTCAGATGGGATGGATCAACGTCGTAGAAGACTGGTAAAACGAAATGATTGGAGGTCCTCTTGCGTTCAAGGATCGTGACAAGCTCCTCCAGACACCATCTGGAAGAGGCGTAGTCTTTCGAAAACACAATGACAGAAGTTCGTGACTCTCGAATGGCATTCTCAATCTCTTGCTTGATATTCTCCCCTTTCTCGAGTCCGTCATCCCGGAAAGTATGAAATCCGGCATTGACAAGGGCAGTGTAGAGGTGATCAGCGAAGTTCTTTCGTGTGTCTTCACCTCTAAAGCTCAAGAATACGTGATACCTAAATGGATAAGGAGAAGTGGTATATCTGGAAAGGGAGGCCTTGTGACCTCGGAACAGAGCCATTGTGAACCAACAAAACTCTGCTCGGGGAATTGGGTTCTCAGTTGAGTGGGAATTGGGTTCCAAATTCCTACTTTCTACAGATACACGCCCCTTTCTCTCTCCTTTTGCTCTTTTGGTCTTTCCTTTTGCTTTTGGTGGGACGTCCCTTTCGGCCTTTGCTTTTCTTTTCAGTGGGATGGCCATTTATTTTCCTCCGACTTGCTGGTCCAAGTAATAATGCATTTGCAGCTGTAAACGACTGACTACTTTATTTTCTAGGAGAGTCATTGACTTTTTTTTTTTTTGGTAAAATGGAGGCAACAAGCCCAAAAAATAAAAAAAGAAGACTACTCAGCCATTGTTAACGACTTCCCTAGGTCTAGCAAAACCCGGGATATCATCAAGGATAGCTTCAAGCCTCCAACAATTAAAGCGGGAGGAGAGGTGAAAGTACAAATACCAGCAGAATGATGAATACTTTCTTTTGCAAAGATATCAGCTACTATATTACCTTTTATGTGAAATTGGAAGAAATTGGTTTAAGTGTTAAATTTAAAAATAAACACACTATTTATAAGTTTGCAATGGTGGTGTGTTGGGTTAGGCACAGAGTATATAATGTGGCAACGTAGGATCGAGCCATCTCATTCCCTCTCTTTTTTCTTTTTTTCTTTGTTCTAATTTATAATAGTATTTGTTTTTTTTTTTTGTTATTGTTCTCATTTCGACAATATAAATGACCTAAAAATGAATTAGAAAATAAAAAAATAAAAACAAATTTGAATTCTTTGGTAGATTTTGCTTGATTAATAAAAGTTTAGAAAAATTAACTATGAAGACCAAGTAAAGTCGAATCTAACCATTTTCAATTTTAATTATTTTATTTGGTTCACACAATAACATTATATGTCTACTAATGTTGTCTAGCATGTTTTTTGATTGTAGGAAAAAATATACATTCTAAAATGAACAAGGTGGAGGAAATAAAATTCAACAAATTCGACAGTTGGATTTGCTCAAGGCGAGGAAATATGGCTAAGGTAAAAAATTTACTTGTTTTCGTCATTGTTTTGGCTTCGATCCACGTGGTCAACCCTAAATATAAATCAAACTAAAATGCTAATAACCACTCCCTCTCAACTTCTTTTCTCGACACGTTAGCACTCACACTCTCGTGGGGACGAGCTTTATCAACCTTGAAAACACTAGATGGAATAATGACTAGATGGTTTTAAGTAGTAAACAAGGTTTTGTGATTGAACTGTTTAAAAAGAAGAACACATGAATTGCTGACGCAGTGTAAACCTCACCACTGAGGAAACTTCACTGCGTGGCTTTTAACGTAGCCAACACGAGGAACAAATCCAATATGAATCAAATTATTACAGATCACAAGTCGTGGTATTCAACACAACCACATTACAAGCAACAACGCTTAACTT
>LYNE01010249.1:0-14993 GCA_001662545.1 Rosa x damascena | reverse complement strand
TTATTACGTACTACTAATGACATTTCAGGGTTAAATTATGCGCTTGTTTTTGGGCGCATCACATTCTAATGATTCTTCCTTAAAACCAGAATCTTGGTCCCGTTGAGGAAGTAGATGTGGCTGCGGAAGTACTCGGCGCCAATCCTGCTGACCCAGTTGGTGAAGATGTGGTTAACCAAGAGCCTGCCCCCCATGCTCCTGAAGCAGGAGAAAGGGTGAACGTCGAGTCGGTGCTGGAAGTGGTTTCTGTTGTGGAACCTCTTGAAGCTCCTGCCGCTGCTGCCCCAAATCCACTGCCTGTGCCTCCTTCCAGACTGGAAAGGCTAGCTCGCGTACTTAAGGTGACTCCTCCCGGAGTTATAGATGAAGCCAGAGACGGACTTCACCGTCTTTAAAGTCCCGATATCCTGCTGCCTGGCGCATCCGTCAGGGCTCTGGAGTACTTGAGGGTTATTCGTCGCGAGAGAGCCGTTACTGAGAACGAGTTCATTGAGATAGACGAACGGTTACAGAATCTTCCCTGGTGGATTAATGAAAGAACGGTCGCGACTGCGCAAGCCAGAGAATCCCAGGCCCATTATCGGGGCCTCGCTCAACAAATGGACTCCTCTCGCGACTTCCTAAGAGATAGGGCTACCCTTGTTAGAGATTTGCGGATCACACAAAATCATCTCTGGTCCCAAATCCAAGATCTTCAGGCCTAATTGACTGCTGTGACGGCCTGACTTGAGCATGAGGAACCCTTGCTGGAGCAACCCCTAGTGGCCTTCGAAATATTATCCCAGAACCTAGCTCAAGGTCGCGAAGCAGCCCGACAGGCGGAGCGAGCTACTGCCGATGCCAGTTTTCGCTTGGACGAACATTTACTTTGTTTGACCCATGCAGGCCGAAAACTTTAGGCCTCTAGTGTTAGGCCCATTTTGTATGAACCATATTATTATTAATAAGTTAAATATTTAGCCCTCCTTGCTTGGCCCAAATATTACTTCAAATTCCAAGTAATTCAGCGTTTTAATTTACCTTTATTGATATTGAAACTGTTGAAAAGGTAATCTCTAAATGGGGCTGTTACCTTCTTGAAGACTGCCCCGCTTCCCACGCGTTTTCAACTTCCTTCATTTCCGAGATCACAGCATTCAATTCCATTGATACTCTTATTGATGGCGTTGAAAATACTTCAACTGCCCATTGCACGGTTGAGGCTACTGCGATTGGAGCTATAAATACCTGTACTTTGGAGAAGTGATAAACACAAGCAAATATGGCTTCTTTAGAGACAGTTTCGCACTCCTTACTTCTCTTCCTTCAGTTTCTAAAATCTTCTCCTCACGATCTCACCCTTAGCCTCAAATTCCTAGGCTTTATGGCTTAATCTCAAAACCTGGGTAGGCCTTATGGCCTAATCTCGGGTCCAGTCGCATGTCTTTGGTCTCTGAAAATCCGGATGGGATTCGTCGATTTCAGTTAGACTGAAGAACATGCGGCGCACCTAACGCAGTGGAACCAGATTCTGAGGGGTCCCTCTCCTCCGTTTGTCTGCCTGGAGCAGGAGGGAGAGAGGCGGAAGGCCACTTTGAGGCCGACCGTTCTTCTTCCGCAGTCTACTGGCTATCAGGCTTCCATTTTTCCCCTGGAGGTAGATGTGGTTGTGAGTCGCGCTCTCTCTGAAGACCATCTTCATCTAGGAGGATAATCACCTGGAAGGGTTATGATGGATTATTTCCTTCCCTCTTCCTCCGGTACAGACGATAGCAGCTGTGACTCAGATAAGAGGAGGATGTGGGTGAAGAGAGGAAGAGCACGAGTGGTCATACCACAACCCTCTTGCCACAAGACCCAGAAACTCTTAGAAGATCTGCAATCCTTATGATTTTTTTTTAAGCCACATTTGGCCTTATAATTGCAAATGTAACCGTTTCGATCTGCACTTTGTACTGCCTTTGGCCGTAAAGCCACTTTAGGAATGAATGTTTCTTCGAGCACAATGCAAAAATCTATTATGAAATATGAAATAAAGCCTGTATAGGTCATCAGGTATATTCTTAACACACGTTGTCAAGGACGAATAAAAATGCAACAAAAACAAAAGTTGAAATTGAATAACTAAAATTAAATAAGGCCTCAACTAAGTCCTGGACATATAGAGTGTTGCCCCCCTAGTGTTCGTAGGCGAAGTAAATACATGAGACTAAGGCCACAGGAAAAGGCCTGAATATAGACAGATGATGCGAGCCGATGAAGACTATGGTTGCCCCCCTGTCTGGGAAGAAGGTTGATCCGATGGATCCTCGAACTCCCAAACACTAGGGTAATATTTCTTCAAGAACCGCCTGTTGATGGGGTTGCGATGGATGTCGCCATCCAAGTCTTTGAGGTGAAAAGCCCCGCGCTCCATGATACGGTGGACAACAAAGGGTCCTTCCCATCGAGGAGTCCACTTACCGCGACCGGTCAATTTCTCGCCAAAAGGCAAAACAGCCTTCCAAACAAGGTCCCCCTCTTTGTAACTATGGCCACGCATCCTCTTATCATAGGCGCGGGCGATACGCTGTTTTTCCATCACTAAATTATCCAAAGCCGCTAGGCGCTGCTCGCTCAGATCTTCGTGTTCTTGCCACATCACCTGGACATAATCTTCACCGATCAAGTGATGCTGATCTTGTACGCGTAAGGAATGAACGTTGATTTCCAAAGGTAAAACTGCATCATGGCCAAACATTAGTGCATAGGGTGTCTCATACAACGTATCGTGCCACTGGCGAGGGTTTTCAACCAGCATCTTTTTTAGCAGGGTAATAATAATCTTGTTACTGGCCTCCGCTTGACCGTTGGACTGAGCGTAATATGGAGTGTTGTGAATGAACTGGATGCCCAAGTCATTTACAAGTTGCTCGACAGCACCTCCCATAAATGATGCCCCCCGTCTGAGATGAGTACTTCAGGGATACCAAACCTGCAGATGATGTTACGAAAAATGAATTGGCGAATGGCGGCACAGGAAGCCTCCTTCAAAGGCTCAGCTTCGACCCACTTGGTGAAGAAATCAGTAGCCATGATGATGAACTTATGTTGGAGAGAGGAGTGGGGGTAAATCATCCCAATCAGGTCCAATGCCCAGCCTCGTGCAGGCCAAGGCTTAATAATAGGTTGCATGGGAATATTAGGGATATGCTGGACTGGACCATGTGCTTGACAATCTTGGCATCCTTTGGCGAATGTAATACAGTCCTTCAAAATGCTGGGCCAGTAATAACCATGTCTCCTGATGAACCAACGCATCTTAGGTCCCGCTTGATGGGCTCCACAGACTCCTGTGTGTGCTTCGCGCATTAATCGCTTTGCTTCGCGGCTATAGACACACCGGAAGTCTATGCCATCTTCCCCACGTCGTCGCAGCTCGTCACCCCTGAGGAAGTAATTTAAGGCAAGAAAGCGAATCTTCCTATCTGCTGTAGGATCTGGTTGTTTGAGGTAATTGATCAACGGAATGCGCCAATCGACGTCAATAGGCTCTAGGACCGCGACGACAGGATCATTAGGCTGGTCAGACCGCGCGAGCCATGAAGGCAGCGTGCGACGCTCGACTTTTAGAATGCGCTCGCGAACCCCATACTTCAATGTAATGCCTGTAGCCAGTTGAGCAAGCTCATTGGCCGCGAAATTGCGCTTGTGAGGGATGTACTCCAAATCCGCGTCATCTAATTGATCCAGAAGTTCAATAGTATGATTCAAATATGGTACGAGCAACCAGCTTACAGATCTGTATTTCTCTTGAAGCTGATTTATCACGAGTTGAGAGTCGCCGTGGATCTGAACGTCTCTCACTCCCAATTCCAGTAAGACTTCTAGGCCAATAATAAGGGCCTCATACTCTGCCTGGTTGTTCGTACACTGAAACTCCAATTGGAAAGAGTAAGAGAAACGATCGCCCGCTGGGTTCTCCAGAACAATCCCTGCTCCTGCTAATGTTTCAGTTCTTGAGCCATCAAAAAATAATACCCAGGGTTGCAAGGAAACCGTGGCTTGGTACCATATGGCGTATTCTGGAATGTGCGCCAAATCCGGTCGACTTGTAGTTGCGGTCACTATCTCTAACTCCTTCACTGTAGGGATATCCAGCATGGGGTGATGTGCCAAAAAGTCTGCGATGGCCTGTCCCTTTACTGCTTTCTGGGGAACGTATTGCAGCGAAAATTCAGACAGGGCCAACACCCACTTGCTAATGCGACTTCTCATAATAGGTCGCGACAACATGTACTTGACCAAGTCGGTTTGAGCGATGATGCAGGTAGTAAAGGATAACATGTAGTGTTGCAACTGCATGCTGAGAAGTACAATGTAAGACATAGCTTTTCCATAGGGTTATACCTTGTCTCGCAATCTGTCAGTGTCCGACTGAGGTAGAAAATGGCGTGATTGACGCCTCCCTCATCATCCTGGGCGAGTAGACTGCCAATGGAAGCCTCAGCCACTAAAATATATAGCTTCAATGGAAACCCAGCTCTCGGAGGAACAAGCACTGGCGGGCTCGCTAGGTAGGCCTTGATTCTATCGAAAGCCTCTTGATGTTTAGGCTCCCATACAAACTCGTTCTGACCCTGCAGCTTCAACAATGGAGAGAAAGGCTGGATTTTACTTGCAGGGTTAGAAATGAAACGTCTCAGAAAGTTGATTTTACCCAGCAAACGCTGCAATTCCTTTTTCATCCGCGGAGGGGATGCATTGATGACTGTGTTTGCCTTGTCCTCAGAGACCTCAATTCCACTCTGATGGACAATGAATCCCAGAAAATCTCTTGCTTGAACTCCAAAAACGCATTTAGCAGGATTCATCTTGAGCTTATGTTGCTGCATGCGCTCGAATACCTTCTTGAGATCTGTGACGTGGTCTCCTCTCTTCTGAGACTTCACAACTACGTCATCAATGTAAACCTCTAAAATCTTTCCCAGGATGTCATGGAAGATCAGGTTCATGGCTCTCTGATACGTTGCTCCGGCATTCTTCAGTCTGAAAGGCATAACCACATTTTCAAAAACGCCCACGAACCCAGGACACGGGAACGCGGTTTTATGTCTGTCTTCCTCTGAGACAGGAATCTGGTGATACCCTGCGGTGCCGTCCATGAAGGACAACAATTCATGTCCTACTACGGTGTCTACCAACATATCCGCAACCGGCATGGGGTAGACATCTTTAGGTGTAGCGAGATTAAGGTCTCTGTAGTCTACGCAGACCCTCATCTTACCATTCTTCTTGCGAACAGGCACTCTATTAAACAGCCACTGATTGTATTTGGCTACCTTGATAATGCCTGATTTATGCATTTTTTCGACTTCCTCCTTGACGAGGACTTGGGTTTCTGAATTCATTCATCACGGCTCTTGTTTCACAGGCCTCTTGTCAGGGAGTGTTGGCAATTGATGGCAAACCAAGTCCGGTGACAGGCCGGGCATGTCTTCATACTTCTCCGTGAAACAGTCTTTGAATTCTAGTAACAAGTCAATGAGCCTCTATTTCTCGCAAGGCTCTAAGTAAGTACTGATAGCCACTTCCATAGGCTCATCCGCTGTTCTAAGATTGACCTTCTAGGTAGGGTCTCTGACTTTAGGAGGTGTATCGTCCAGCGCTGCCGGGGCGAGCTGAATATCCACCTCATCTTCTTGCTCTTGATCAGAGAGATCTTCATTGACGACCTCTAAGGTCGCGACTCGATCGTATGACTCTTTTTCCACTAAATACGATGATAGTCTTCCGTACAGTGAGTGGAAGGCCTCTATCCCCTCCTCTGGGAGGTCGTAATCCATTAATCGTTTGAGGGTTTGGGCACAGCGTGGCCAGGTCGTTCCAAGCCTTCTTTTGCGAGCGTAAGCCCCCACTGTGCTAATTCAGAGGCCGTCACCCCTGTGGGGCGGGCTTTGTCATCGATGCCACTGACCTGCAATGGAGTGATAGGCTCCAAATAGTACCTGGCATCTACGTAATTCGCGGAAACTGGGAATGGATGAGGATCCGCTTTGATCACCTCAGCTTTATCTGTCTCCCTGTTCCACATAATTAGTTCCTGATGGAGAGTTGAAGGAACACAGTAACTTCGGTGGATCCAGTCTTTGCCCAGAATAGCACTGTAGGCCGCATAACAATCTGTCACAAAGAAAGCATAAACTCCCTCTGCAGGGCCAACCTTGATGCGTAAGAAAAGTAATCCCAGGGTCTTTGTTACAGTCCCCGCGAAGTTCTTGAGCGTGAGGGACGTAGACAGGATTTTATCTTTCTTGATCCCGAGCAAGTGCATGGTCCTGGTAGTAATGACATTAACGGCAGCTCTAGTATCAACCATGATCTTGCTAACTTTGGTACCGCTCACTTCTGCTGTGATATATAAAGGTCTCATGTGTTGGACCATAGCAGGCGTTGGCATGGTGAAGCTCATGAAGGATTCTTTGCTGTGAGCATCCTCCGCTTCAAGAAAGACAGTCTCTTCCACAGGTGTCGTGACTGCCGATGTGATCTGCAAAGGCTGTGCATTACTTTCCTCAGCTTCCATGCAGTCCTGAGCGGCGACTGGTAGTGCATACCTCGCGGGGAGCACGTAAACCATGTTGCAAGACGTGTCAGTCATATCTGTCTCCTCCATGTCATCTTCCAGGTTAAGCTTGGGTTCGTCGACAGGGGTGTCCGCGTTGAATTGCTTAGCCAAACGGTCCACCAACGACTCTTCTGTAAGGCCTTTTACCTCACACTGCTTGTGTTCTTGTATCACGGGAGCCTGCTTAGGGGAATTTGGTTTCGGTTCCCTTGCCATGCTTTCCTCTAGGGGAGCGACTACTACAATTTGGACCTTTTTTGGTCTCCACTGTAAGGTATCGGTTGTCTTGTCCTTGCCCCCCAGTCTCTCAAAGACCGAAGATTTAGCTTCCAGTTCTTCGCGAAATAACCTGGGCCTGACAAGTGGTCCCGAGTCGGCGAGCTTTCCTTTCGAGCTAGCGGAGGTGTTCTCTCCTCAGTGATCCTGCAAAAAACACTGGGCTTAGATGCCCCTGTTAGTGAGCTCGCTTGTTTTTTAAGGCTGCGGGGAGCCATTAACGGCTTAGCAGCTAGTGCCTCCATCTCCTTCTGATACTGCTCAGGTGACTTGACCAATTGCGAAGGCTTGATCAAGCCCTGGTCCAGAGCCTCTAGCGCGCGCTTGGCTTCCCCAAACCTGCGCTGTAGTTTCCTCTTCTTGGAAGTGCTTATGTCCACTGCCTTCCCCTTTTCCCTGGTGTACCACTTTCCTTCCTTGAAGGTGGCAACTGGCGCAGGCAGGATGTAGTGCTTGGTCAGAATGTCTTTGCGCTTGTTCGTAGACTTCTCCTCTTGTTTCTGATCAACCGCGGCTGCTCTCAGCTTCTTGAACAAATTGGAGTTCTTTGGGGATGGTGGTGACTCCATTTTCTCTTTTTCTCTTAGGCTAGAAGGTTGATAGTTTCGCGATGGCGAGGCCCACTTGACTGGTGGGAAAGAGCCAAAACGAAATGTCTGCTCGACTTCTTCATGTGACACTTGAATGCCACACTTTTCTTTGCATCGCGAGCATAGGACCACTGGTGAAGCCTGACCCACTGGTTTAGCTTTCTTCTTTGCAGGGGTCTTCTCCTCGGCAGACCTTCCTTCTCGCCCCTTTGTACTCAAATCCAAGGTTGGTTTCCTCTGGTTCTGCTTGGTCCAGTTCATATCGACCATATTGACCCCAGTGTCAGGAAAAGGGTTCAGGTCCACAAGCACTGCCACTGTTACAGGAGCTTCCACTAGCAAACTGCCATTATTAAGCCATACCTGAATCTGGTCTTTGAGCTTCACACAGTCCTCGGTATTGTGATTCCATAAGTTGTGGAATTTATAGTACTTCTTCCCTTTCAGCTGTTCTGGTCGAGGAAAAGGTCCAAAGTCGGTCTTCACCATCTTCGCGGCAATCATCTCATCTAGAATCTCATGTGCCTTATTGGCATCATATGTATACGTCGCGAATTCAAGTTTGGTGAAGGCCATCGATTTGAGCTTGACAGGTTCCTTGGAAATTTTCAATTGCTTCAGGGCTGGATTCTTCCTCCCGGTTAGTTCATAAGCGGCGATATCATTCTCCTCTTCCTCGTCGTCCTCCTGAACCACTTCTTCACTGTGATGATGGTAGTAAGGGTCATAGGTAGCCGGCTAGTAGCTCAGGGCCGCTACGGTGCTATGTTTTCCTGGTACGTATGTCCCTTTGGAAGCATTCTTCCTTGCGTCTGTTTCTCTGAGGAGATGTTCAAAGCTGCCCACCTCTGTGATGAGTTCTCCCATTGACTGGATCATGCTGCCATGCTGCTTCTTTCGCTGACGAGGTTCCAAACCCTTGACCGCCAGCTTGACTAACTCTTTCTCAGGCAGGATGACGTTCAGCTTGGCTTTCTGAATTTGGAAGTGCTGAAGATAAGCCATAGCAGACTCTGTAGGCTGCTGGGCCATCTGAGTGAGAGAAGCCACGTCCACCTTAGGCTCAATGGCTCTGAAAGTTTCTTAGAAAAGCATTTCCATCTCGGGCCAATCCGCCACTGTTCCTGGTCGAAGCTTGAAAAACCATCTAAAGGCAGCTCCCGAGAGAGAAGTACCAAAAATCCTGCATTTGAGGATATCATCATTCTGGTACTGGTCGCATTGCACCCTAAACCTGGCCAAATGGGTTGCCGCATCCTCTGTGTCTTCCCCTGAAAAAGTAGAAAATATGATATTTTTATAACCCCTGGGAAAGGGCGCGAGCATGATATGCGGGGGAAAAGGTCTCTCATAGACCCCATCCAGTTGGGCCCTAGGATTAGCCAACCTGATCATCTCCTCTACCTCCTCACGTCTTACATATTCTGGGCCCGGAGGAGGAGGGGGTGTTGCCACAGTCTGGCGAGCAATCTGCAAGGGTATTGCTTGGTTTGCAGTCGCTGTCCCCCCTCCTACACGTATAACGCGGGTTGTACCTGGTTGCTGAAGAGTCACGGCTGGCACAGGCGTCTCTTTGGCCAAGGATGTTATCTTGATCGGGTTACCCGTCTGGTCAATCCCGTAGTAACTTCCTGGCAGTTCTTGGTATATGTTTTCTGCCCCATCACTGTCGTATTGAACGAATGTAGCAGAGTTGGACGAGGTTCCGCCAGCTTTCGAGGCCTGATGCTTCTGTCTGGTGGTCTGTCCGCATGGCAAGGTGGCATTTTCTTTGCTGTCGCCGATGACCAGAGCTTGCTCTTTATTTTTCAGTGGTATTGCTGCTAACTTTCTCTCACTGATTCAGCGGCACGTACTTGTCCGAACCAGACGGCTAGCCAAGCGAGCCAAGGATAGCGTTAGGATCCCCTAAAGCTTTGTTCAACACTTCTCTTGCCTGGTTCAATTCGGCTGTCTGCATGGCCACCTCTGTCGCGAGGTTAGCGCCATCCTTGCGAAGACCTGCCATATCTGACGCCGTCTGCTTGGTTTGGTTCGCGATAGCCTCCATGATTTCTTTCTGGCACTGATTCTGCTCACTAGCGATCTCCATGGCATGAGCCCGTACTGCATTCTCTGATTGTGCAATTTGTTGCTTAGTATCCTCTGCATGTCGGGTAATGCGCTGGTCTAGTTAGCGTATGAGCTAGTCTGTTTTCGCGGTTTCCCTTTCAAAATCAGCGGCTATCTTCTTGCAATGATTTTTAATATTCTCCATGATGATCGCGAACCTGACCTCAGAGGTTGCTCCCTCTGGAATAGGCTTCGCAACGAAAGCCTCTCTTTCTCCACTCCCCACTGTATTGGAGACAGCGGTAGTGATAACAGGCTCACTGGCCTGATTACTAGTGACACTCTGACCCTCAGTAGCGGTCGGGTGATTCTCTTCCCGTTCAGTTGACGTGTTGGTGATTGGGAATGACGAGAAAATCTTTGAGTCACTTGTTCTTCAGAAAGACCACGACAGTCCGCGATAGAATGCGGTCTGTAACTGGAGGTCTTATGCTTTGAGCAGTTAGCGTAAACCTTTTGGTAAGGGTTTTCGCTTGACTTTCCAATGACTACGTTTTACGAAGAGACACTATTGTAGTCCCACTGGACATGCCAAAATGTTTGGCTCCAAAACCAGTTGGCTTGCAAACTGTCTCTTTTGAGCGTGTGCCAGGCGTGCCAGCACCGTGGGGTGCAGTCGTCGGGGGAGTCCCTTGACCTGACTTCTTCTTCAAGCGTTGTGGACGAGGAGAGCACCAACCTCGCCTCAAAGGTTCTTTTCTAGCCTTCCGAGAAAGGACTTTTTGCCTTATGGATAAGGGCTTTGGATGTGATCTCTTTGCGTCACCGAATCGATACTCAACGTTGTAGGCTGAGCAGAGCAATCACTGGGAAGTTTGGAGAAAGCACAGGGTTTTGCTAAAGCGTGACTTTAGCTTCGCTGGGTTGCGAGGGCGTTACCCTTGCTTCGCTGGTAGTATCGATGGCAGTAGCACTGGCAGTCGGCTCTTGGAGAGACTAGGACTGGAAGTACGGTCGCTGGATTTCAACAAGGTTGAAGGTCTGCTCCGGGGAGGCTTTGTAATCGTTGGGATTGATTGATTCGAGAGAGGTCCTCGTTTGTCCTTTAAAGGTATTTATACACCTACGGTTTCGACTGTTCCTTGCTATAGAAGGATTATTGATTGAAGTTTCCTATTCAATCTCTGCTACTTGATTCCAATAAGGTTTCGTTTTCCTTATGGATCACGGAATGGGTGAAGCTATACCCCAAACCCAAGTAGGCTTATTTCTGGGCCGCAGGTATCAGCCCGCTGGGCTAAATCCACTAAAAGATCTTGCCAAAAATACTTTTGGGCTCAAACAGGAAGAAAGGCTAGGGTTGGCACTTGGGAATCTCCACTTTAGCTTTCCTTGTTTAAATTAAGGGAAAAATACTGTTTAGTCCCTGAAGTATGCCTTCGTCCTCATTTCAGTCCCTGCTTTTCTAATTTAATCTGAAAAGTCCCTGAGGTCACAATTTTGTGTCTAATAGGTCCTCGCCGTCTAAATGCTTCGTTAACTGGCTGACGTGGCAAATCAGTAGACGCCAACTCAGCGCCACGTAAGCATGGTGGATGTTAAAATGTCGAAAATAACCCTAGCCTCCCCTTTTAATTTTTTTAATTCTTTTCTTTTTTGTTCTTGCTGCAATCTCTTCTTCCTCTTGTTACTTTACCCAAACACGGGCCTCATCATCCTAGCTCTTCTTCTTCCTTTCATCAAATCCAACCTCCCAATCTCTTCTTCCTCTTATAACATTAATCTTTATCGCATAGTATAAAAAATATAGAGAAGAACGTGCGCGAAGAGAGAGAGAGAGAGGAAAACAGTTCAGTTCGTCCGATCTCTCTTGGCCAAACGCCGTCGGTGCTCCCGCCGCTGAGTTCCGGCTTGGGAGAGGATATTGTTCTGGGGTTGTAGTCCGGTTTCTCGGCAGAAGCGCAATTCATGGCTGGAGAATGATGGGTCGTCCTCAACGTGGGCAGATCGATTTCGATCTGTCCTTCCCGGATCGTGAAGGGCAGGAGAGGTGCAGATTTGGAGCGCGGCTTGCCGGCGATGAAACCTGGCATCACTGCTGCGATGAAGATCGGAGCGGTGGTTGAGAACTTGATCTCATGTTAGGGGTGAGGCCGGTGAGGGCCTTGGCGTCCGATTCACCAACACTGTTGGGCTTCTCAAAGAATCGAGCTCCGGTTAAGATCTCATGATCAGAGTTGGCCACGGAGGCAGAGCTTCAATGACCACTACTTCGGTCTGGTTCCATCCAAATGGAAGATGAACCAGACTACATAATCCGATGGTGATGGCGGGTACGAGGCCGACGGTGATGGTGGCGATGCTGCATGTGGTTGCAATTTTGCTGAAGCAGGCTGATGATTGGGATAGGTAACCCAATCTCAGTGCTTCAGATTGATTGTTTTCTGGTAATTTTGGGTTTCAAAGAAAGAATTGGGGTTAATTTGAGGTGGAATTTGGTTTTTGATGAACTTGGAAATACCCATATGTTGGATATGTTGGTTTGATTGATTATGCAGGTGTAGTTCTTGGAATTTGTTGATAAATCGCAATGGAATTGTTGGTTGAGCTCGGTGGCGGTTGTGGTAGTTTTGGTGGTGGTGAAGGTAGGGATCTGGGGGATTAGAAATGAGGAGTTGAGAGGTAGTGGATTGGAGAAGTGGGTCTAGGAATGGTTATGGTGGAGGGTAAGGGTGGTCGGATTGGGTGTAGTGACAAATGGAGTAGGAGGTGGTGCAGCAGCAAGTAGTGGTGGTGAGAAAGTGGTTTTGGAGATGGTGACTGTGAAATTGCTCTAGGAGACTTTGTTCCTGTTCAAGTTTTGGTGGTGCAGCAACAGAGGGAATTCGAGTTTGAGTTCTTTGAGTAAGAGAGGAGGGAGAGAGGTTGGTTGATTTAGTTTCAGACAAGGCGGCGAGGGGTTGAGGAAAGCGGCAAGGGGTTGGGCTCGGAGAGAGAGCTTGGTAGTGGTTATGGTGGTTTGGGTGTGAAGAAGGAGAAGGGTTATTTTGGACAATTTACAGCTTGCATGGCCTGCAAATGCTGAGGTGGTCTGGCTTGGAGTGCCACATCAGCAACATAACGGTCCAACTTGACGGAATCTTAACGGCAAAGACCTATTAGACACAAAATTGTGACCTCAGGGACTTTTCAGATTAAATTAGAAAAGCAGGGACTGAAACGAGGACGAATGCATACTTC
Organism: Rosa x damascena; assembly: GCA_001662545.1. Classification (NCBI taxonomy): domain Eukaryota; kingdom Viridiplantae; phylum Streptophyta; class Magnoliopsida; order Rosales; family Rosaceae; genus Rosa; species Rosa x damascena. Next base: position 2,249 of record LYNE01010249.1, on the reverse strand, counting down.
AGGGACTAAACAGTATTTTGCCCATTGTTAATGACCGGAAATTCGTGCTCGATCGATATTAGAAGTGCAGAGAATGGAGAGATCGTCACATTGATCCACAATTCTGTATCTGACTTTTTCTCTGGAGAAAATATTCGATATGGCTGGCTAGCTCAACGCCAGTCCGTTATTTGATCGAAATTAAATGGTCACCGCACTCACGCACACTAAATACTTAATTTCAAATGCACTGCATGTTGGACTTTAATGACGATTCGATTCCATGAAGAATCTATGCTTGATGTGACAGCTAGCCGGACAATTCTTTCCTTCTAACCTGTTCCATACTTGTGTATCACATGCAGTTTCATCCATTACACATACGGTTTAAGGTTTATCACGCAAAGTAAATGGACAACACCAACCACTTGCCCCGCCCATAGCTTTACCGACTTTTCTCGGGCCGCCGGAAATCAAACCCAACGGCAACCTTCCTAAGTTCTACTCGGCCTCAAAAAAGCTCTTGTACGTACATACATACATATGGAGACCAAAATATCATAGATTATTGAACATATCATTTGTCCATTTTCCTTCACCCAAGGAACAACCAAAAAAAAAAAACACTCCTAGTTTCTACTGGCTACAAAATAGAACCTAATTTGATCTAACATAAATTTTCATTTGCACCTATGCATACAGCAAAAAATGAAAGTCAATCAAAACTATTAAGGCTATTCGGGACCCCGGGAGAAAGGTAAATACTAGCAAATACCATCAGAGGGTAATATTATAATTTACGTCAGACAGACGAGAAAGCGGAAACATTGTTAAAGGTTGTGGATAAACAGAAATTACTGTAATCAGCAAAATATCACAGCAATCTTGATCCTTACATATGGACCTCCTCTCTTTTTCTCTTATTTGTTCTAGGTCATTCATTCCCGTTCAGAAATTTTTGCCTTGCACACTGGACACATAAAGCCAACAGAATCGGGTTGTACATCATAATCAACAGCCTCGTGTTTGAAATCTACTCCACACCAGATACAAGCAGTTGTAAGCTGATTGCTGCCAGCCATGTTTAGCATCACTTCTTCTGGTTCAAACTGGACAGAGGAACCAACTGATTTTTGCATCTCTGAACTATTTGTCATATCAATCGGTACCTCCTCTAGTATAAAAGATTCTTGGCCAGCAGCAGAACCATGCTTCAGATGTTCTATTTCATGTTGTTGCAGATCCTCTAGATCCATTACATGGTCACCGCTCTGGCCAACACCAATAAGATGTTCGTCTCCCCATCAAAAGAACATAGAAATATAGTAAAGCAAAAGAATGAGTCACCTTTAGTACCCACTGCATACCACCATGTGTTCCATCTCTTGTAAAAATGATACTTTACATTACATAATTATAGGACTTTTTACAATAGGCAGGGTAAACTAATCTAGGAAATTTGTTAAAAAGAAGGTTTATGAAGTTTTCAATATGACGACAGACGGAAATTCTTTTACACTGCATTTAAATGAGACAATTATAAATTCTTGAGAAATTTTTTTTTCACTTGTGAAGGAAAAAAAAAGGCATTTAAATGTATTGTAGACATAAAGAAACAAAATATGGCAAATCATTGTTACCTTCTGCAAAATTGCATTGGATGTGGGAAGACAGAGCAATGGTCGCACCAATGACATTGAGGTGTCACAAACCCCACTTTGGAGTTCATTTCTGTTAGAAGCATGGAACTCCAAGGAACTATCATTAGCTGGTTGAGGTTGATCGATGCTACCAATTGGTTCAGTATGCTTTTGTTTATCGACTTCAACCGGAAATGGTAACTTTGGTAAGTCTCATTTATTCTCACATTGGCAATGGAAAAGGCAAATCCACAATCATACCATTTAAATATGCAATTACTTTTATTTATGGTAAGCAATTAATCTCTCTCTTACAATTATTCTGTCAATATTTTCACAAGTATGTGACTTAAGCATCGGAGAGTCGTAGGCGTAAGCCAACATCCCAGTCTTCTCTCTGACCTTGTTTATTTTGACAGGTAATGAGACCCAATCTACGGTCTTCTTTCTCGGTAATTCTAGGTTTACTGCAAGACCTATACATATAACTATAGCATAATCGAAATTTCAGTGTTCTCTCCCTCTAGACACACCGCCCAAACCTTGAGCCCCCACTTTGGGGTCTCTCTCTTCTCAACCCAAACAATGAGATAATGCATTGTTTTACTACTTTAGTCTTGAAGTATAACA
>LYNE01010248.1:0-14994 GCA_001662545.1 Rosa x damascena | reverse complement strand
GATCATCGTATATTATAGTTCAAGCACATATCTTTCAAAATTCCCTTCTCTCGTGTGTCAACAAGCCAATATCTCTCCCAAGCCTTTGCGTCAGCCATAATCATAGATATCCATGGTCAATGTTTTCCACCATTGCCAAGTGATCCTAATGTCAAGATGACATTTGTATTCCAGACTTTCCCTAAGCCAAATAACCAATGCTAGTCTTAATACCATGATTTTTTATTCTGGATTATTCTTTCTCCTCGCAACTCCCAGTCATGTCTCAGGTCTTCATTACCATAATAGAAGGCTTTTTGCCAGCCAAAGCTTCCACTGCAGTAGCCATTCTACTATAGAATCTAAACCTTAACATTGATCACAACACTCAACTCTACACCTGTACATACCTTCACTAAAATGGAGGATTTACTACATCAACAAGCATAAATAACACCCTCTTTGGGGGGGCCACAAGCCATGGTAGGGCCCAACCGAGACATGCATCCCGTAGCCCTATGTTCAAGCTACGCTACAGTATCTGGAAGTGGTAAATATGTCACCGGGAAGCCACCTTTCCGGCCTTGCCAAGTTGCCCTCACAACATAGCTTTTCTATACTAGAATAGTGGTATTTGAGTCCCACATCGGAAACCATGAAAAGGAGATGGCTTCCTTCACCTATAAAAGGAATGCCTCTTCCCACAACTCAATCCATCCTATTACACACTTTGTAATCCCCTTGGGCCGCAAGGCCCAAACACACATAGTACAATATTCAAGTGAACGTAGTCTCCTGCTAAGGTGGAGACGAACCGCTATACTTCTCGTGTGTGTGTGTGTCTCTCTCTCTCTCTTTATTTATCGTTAATTAGATCCCCACGGATCCAAACATTAACAACACCAAACCAAGCCTGTTGTCAAACCAAGATCATTATTGCAAGTCTTTCTCAAACTAAAATAATTAGTACTATACCCAAAGTTTTACTACTGCAGCAAGCAAAACAGCCTATAGACAAATTCTATATTATACTAGTGTTTATGTGTGAGAATATGGGACCTAAAGTAAGAAGCATGATGGAGAGACAGAGATGACACACGCATGTATAGTGGTTCACCTTGCCCTTGAGGCAAGACTACGTCCACTTAGAGATTCCACTAGTAGTGAGGCCAAGTAGCCTTTGTTACGATACAAGTGTGGGGATCATGGATCTCATCCTCTTCTAAGAAGGGGTGAACTCCCTTTTATAGCTAAATGAGTCCCCTTCCATTTACATATTCTCGATGTAGGACAATATTTGTCTATTGCTTCTCTTGAAACCTTTTAGAGAGCATGGGAGAGTAGCCACCCGACTAGATACCGGCCGGCCTCCACCATAGTAAGGTAACTCGGGTGTCGGTCTACCAGAGGTATGTTGTAGGTGAGACTAACCATGTCGCGGGGGCCACCTACGAGGTTGTTGCTTATGCTTGGTGGTATGTAATATAGGCAGTATGTACAAGTCCTCTAAGTCCCCGAGTAAGAGGCGCTTTTTGGTTGGGGAGTTTAAATATGTTGCCACCAAGTATGAGTGACGACCTCGTAGAACGCCATACCCATACCAGTCCCCCAACTCCATAAGCAAGAAGGGACTCTTCGGGTCTTGTAAAATATTTCATGGCAGGTTGGTGTCACAGGGGCTCATTATCAAGCTAGTACCTGAAAATAAGATAAAAAGTATACAAAATAGCATATTGATTGCACTAGGGCAATCTAAGTGACGTTTGAGTCAAAAGCATCGAGGTGCATAAATGTTTGTATGAGATGCATGTTATACATTGCATGGATGCTTATATTTGTCGAGTGTTAATAAGTCTGAAATATATGTGATAGCATACAAAGTGCATAGAATGCCAAGATGTGTGATGAACTTGATGACACATAATGATATGTGAATGTTGTATGCATGTGATGCACATGTGTTAGGATCAGGAGTGTTGTTACTCGTCGAGTCCTCCAAGTCAAGAAGTTAGTAAAACGGGAATTCAGACTTAGATTATGTTCGACGATCCCGGTGAGGCTAAGAATGAAGCTCTGGTATCGAAGTTACTTGTCATACTAGCGAGACTATGGCAAGACCATGATAGTCCCCCAAGTATGAGTGTTTAAGAATTGCGCTCGCTCATATTGAGCAAGTGATAGGTTGTGAGAGTTCTATCCTATGGTCTTATTAATGGGATGTAAAAGAAATTTAATTGTTGCGATCAACAATAGGCGAAAAATTTCAATATTTCCATTAATACACCATAGCATGAAAAGTATGAGCATGAAGCTCAATGATAGTCCCGGTCGGGTACTACCTCCACTTGTGATAAGTCGTATGAAGCTGAGAAGCTTATGGCCAGCGGTGGAGTCAACTAACTGATCTATTTTGGACAGGGGAAAACTATCTTTTGGGCAACCCCTGTTTAAGTTGGTGTAGTCGACGCAGATGAGCTATTTGCCATTGGGCTTCTTGACCATGAAGACATTGGAAAACCATGTTGGGTAGGAGACTTCCCTGACAAAGCCCATGTCCTGGAGTTTCTTGACTTCGGCCTGGATGGCTTTGTATTTTTCTTCCGTGAAGGCCCTTCTTTCATCTGGTGAGATGGTGAGATGGTGAGTTTGTGGGTCAGCAAGTCAGGTGATATCCCAGGCATGTTGGCATAGGACCATGCAAAGACCTCTTATCGGGTCTTGAGGAAGGCGATCAGCTCCGCCTGGAATTGCAGGTCTATTTTAGACCCAATCTTGACCTTTCTTTCTGGGTGCATCTCAGATATGGAGACCCATATGAGGTCTTCTAAAGTGTTTGGTCTCGGGAGCTTGAGTTTGCGCTTGTCATCCTTCCTTTTGCATCATGTATCGCGGGCGTCTCGGGTCTCGGGGTCTTCCTTTGGGTCGTCTGGCTTGTCAGAGGGAGAGGGCAGGTCTGAAGTTAAGAGTACCTCGCGTCGGCCATGTCCCCTTGCGATAGTCAAGGAGTTGCATTATCTCGCGAGCTTTTGATCGCCTTGAATAGTGAGCATACCGCCCGGGGTGGGTATTTTCATCATTAGCATGTGTCTTTCCACGAAGCATTGGAGTCCCCAGATGGCGTCTCGCCCCAGGATGACGTTGTAGGAGGAGGGGCAGTCGACAACGATAAAATGGGTTGTCATAGTGGCGATAGTCCTGCTTTCCCCGAGCGTAGTCCATAGGTTGTCGGATCCCAAGGGTTGTGTCATCTCTCCTGCAAAGCTAATCAGGGGCTCATGATCTTGACTCAGTTTCTTCTTATCTCGGTTGTGGCCTTTGTAATAGCTGTCGAACATGACACTGACCGCTGCATAGCTATCGACCAAGACTCGGTGGCATTGATAGTGGTCGATAACCATGGTGATAAGGAACTGGTCATTATGGTACTTCTTGATGGTGTCTTTGCGGCAACTAAAGGTGACCGAGTCCCACTCCACTTGTGGGGTGTGGCAATCGGGGCTAAGTCCTAACACTTCCTGGCCCCTAGGGTAGTGGCGCTTCTGAGCATGGTGAGTTTCGGGTGCACATGGGGCACCGCTAGTACGTCTAAAAGATGTACAACTTAAACCTTACACTCAAATATCATCATTGGTAATATAGTGATCAAGCAAGGGTCATTACCCGCTGAAGATTGTTCCTAAACTACTAAACAAATGTCACAAACTACTTTAAATCATGCTACTGAACAGTTAACGAAAATAAATTATTTAACTAACCTAGACTCGATGGAATTTTCTGAAAATTTTACATGACTCTAAAGACACATTGAATAACACGTATACAAAATTTCAGAACAATCGGAATTGACTTGATAATTTAAATAATTCACGTAAAACTGAACACAGTAAGATAACAAAGCAGAAACAGATTTTATAACTTTAAACTATTGACAGAAACAAAGCTACGGACTCATTCTCCACCACCAAACACACTCAATCATATCAAATCTCAGTTATGGAATCTTAATTCTCAATTAAATTTACCCGAAGTTAACTCACAAGGTCGAATTAACCCATTACCCTTTCTTAGTTCCTCGTTAAGTGAATACAAGCTCACCACTTAATCTATTTCCGATTATGCAACCTAGACACAAGCTCGCTAAGTTTAACATATCAAAATCATTAAACAAGAAAAGGGTTTGGATAAATCTAGGGTCACAAGTACATTGGTAGTCTTGTTAAACCTAGGGTTTGAGTCACATGTAATTCAAGAAAACATTTTGCTACTCAATTGGAATCAACACACGACATATACAAATCTAGTGTTACTCCTAGCATTAGAACCCTAACCTATTCATTTAGTTGCGCACCTAAACAAACAAGCAAAGATTCATCTTGTAGACACGGTGAAACAAACACTCAATTGATAATATAGTAAACCAAAAACTGAATTGTCATCAATATGAATTGAACATGTTTAGGGCTTTGAAATCGCCCCTAACTACAAAAGTATTTAGCTAGACATAGTCATGAACAAAACAAAAACTAGAAGAAAGGAAGAGGAAGAGATGGCGGCTAGTTGATGGCAGAAGATGTCGTTCTTTCTTTCTCTTGTGCGGCCCTCCCCGTCCAAACTAATCACGTCCCTCTTTTATTGCTTACGTCAAGCGATTTTCACTTCTTTTCATTTTAGGATTCAAGTAGCTTCTCTTCTAAGATTTCTAATAATTTTCACCCATAAAAAATATGTCATATATCTCTAATAAACAGAGATATTCAGTTAATACTCGTCGATGGGCTTCTAAAAGGAATTTGGGCCTCAAATCGTGGATTTCCGTCAAAGTGTCAGATTCTCGGACTGCCCGACCTTGCTATACTAAATCGGCCATAATTTCTTGTAGAAAAATGATATGAATGAACCGTTAAAAGTTCTGGAAACTAGACATCCAAGGATTTCCAAGCAAATAAAGTTCACTATCTAGTTCATTCTGAACTACTCTCAGTTTCATGTCGAAGTTGACTGATCTGCACAGGCAGATTTACTGATTTAGCTTCCTTTCTTCTACTTTGCTCTATAACACCTACAAAACATAAAAATAAAGTAAATGACTCAAATAGATCGAAAACTAGCTAAGAAAACATGAAGAAATCAACACAAAATCATGTACATTTATGAGCTTATCAACCGCCATGTATCGAGGATCTGTCCATAGACTTTGATGGAATTGGCTTCCATACCCGGGGTGCAATATTGCGAAAGCTGGCCACTTTGAATGAGGTGTTCGATAGTGTTCTTCAGTGCCCAGCAGATATTGGTGGGGGTGGCCGGGCTCTTCATGGTACATGCAATATTTACCATTGTCCCGTGGCTTGGACTGACCGGGCTTGCGTTTTGGTGGGTGCTGGATGATGTACTTGTGGTTGTTCCAGATGTCTTCATAAGAGGCAGTGAGTGTGGTATAAATCTAGTATCGGGGTGCCTCAAATCGCTGGTCCCTGTGTCGGGTACTGCCGTATGGTGCATCACGATACCGGCCACTTGATGAATTGTACTTTGGTTTCTCAGGGCTCTTGCCGTATTGCTTGTCCCTCTTATCATTGTAGCCCTGTCGCTCTTGTGGGGTTCTGTCGTTCGGCTAGGCAAGTTTGTCTCGACTAGTGTCTTTGTTCCTGTTATTGGAGTTCCCGGCGGGGTTGCTCACTTGAGGTATGGTCACCCGGTGCGCATTGGCGTTGGTATCGCTACCAAATGTTTCGTACTCAGCATGTGCGAAAGCGGTAGCAGCATCGAGGAGGTCATCATATGATGCAGGGGTTGGTGTTAATTTGCAATAGGAAGTATCCTGGTTGGAGTGCCTGTTTGAATGCCGATGCCGCTAGGGCCTAGTCGAGGGAACGACATTGCGTGGCCTACTTTTTCCATCGAAGGATGAAGTCTTGCAAGCTCTTGTTTAACCGTTGCTTGAGCCAAAATAAGTCAGGTGTTGTGCGATACCCACTGCCACACAGGATAAATTGATCAGGAATCTGTCCCCGAGCTCTTGGAAACTATCAATGGAGTTGGTAGGTAGGTTAAGAAACTAGTGCAAGGTCTCTTCGAACGCGTGGCAGGCCATGGCATCTGTGTATCGGGTTCCATGGATGACGGATTAGACTACTTCCAGGTGGTGGTATGGGTCTCTGGTGCCATTTTACTTCTCGATCTTACAGAGTTTGGCCTCTGGTGGGCGCTTCTCAGCTTGTATCTGAGCAGTGAATGGTCTCATCTTTCCCTGAAAGCCTGCCGTGATTGGTTGCCAGCCAGTCCTGCCCTCTGCAATTTCAATCCGTGCTTGCAGGGAGGTAATGGCCTCACTCATTTGGAGTAATAGCTGAGTATTGGGGTCAGGTGGGGGTAGGTTAGTAGCCGTAGCGGTGTTTGTACCCGATGACCCTGCCGCGCCAGCAGTCGGCTGGGGAGCCGGTGCTGCGCCAAGTTGGCCCAGAAGGATGGGGAGTTCAGGTAGATCACCTGAGGCCATGTACTGGTGCTGTTAGATGTGGGGCTAGAGGGGCCACCCGACGTGGCTCTTGGGGGCACGGAGGTCTATAGCCAAGAGTGGGGGACTCCTCGGAGGGCCTAGCAGGAGCCCACCAGAAAGGCCAAAAGCGTTCGCTCCGACCAATCCTAGATGGACGACGCACTTGCACTAATTATGCTCATTATACTGCACAAATCCACGCTTTGGTATCAATCCCGTAAGAAAACCCTCCTTCACTGGGGACTTCGAGGACTTATACATACAGCCCAACATAATTAGTAACGTTTACGTTTACGCCTTAGGGCATCACATTCGAGCTTCCCACTCACGATCTCTAACGCTCACGCCTTAACGGCACCTCCAAGCTCTCATGCTCACGCCTTCACGGTACCCCCAAGCTTCTGCTCACGCCTTCACGGCCCCCGAGCTTCCCGCTCATGATCTTCCTCTCACACCTTCGCGGCAACCCCGAGCTTCCGCTCACGGCTTCGAGGCACCCCCGAGCTTCCCGCTCACGAGCTTCGTAATCACACCTTCATGGCACCCCGAGCTTCCGTTCAAGCCTTCGCGGCATCCATGAACTTCGCGCGTACGCCTTCACGGCACCCCGAGCTTTCGCTCACGCCTTCTCGGCAACCCCGAGCTTTGCCCTCATGCCTTCAAGACATCCACGATCTTCGGGCTCACGCCTTCACGACACCCTGAGCTTCCTCTCACGCCTCCCAGGAAACCTCGAGCTTTCCGCTCATGCCTTCCTTACACCCCCGAGCTTCCCGCTCATGAGCTCTCCGCTCATGCCTCCCCGACACCCCCGAGCTTCCCTCTCACGCCTTCGCGGCAACCCCAATCTTTCCGCTCATGCCTTCCCGGCACCCCCAAGTTTCCCTCTCACGAGCTCTCCACTCATGCCTCCCCGACAACCCCGAGCTTCCCGCTCAAGCCTTGGCAGTACCCTCAAGCTTTCCACTCATGCCTTCCCGGCACCGCTCACAAACTCTCTGCTCATGCCTCCCCGGCAACCACTAGCTTCATGCTCATGCCCTCGCAGCACCCCCGAGCTTCCGCTTACCCCCGAGCTTTACGCTCATGCCTTCCCGGCAACCCTCTAGCTTTCCGCTCAGGCCTTCCCAGCATTCCCCGAGCTGCCGCTCACGCCTTCCCGGCACCCCCGAGCTTCCATGCTCTTGCCTCCCGGCATTCCCAAGTGTTATACTCACATCCCCCCAACATAATACACATTAATGGAACATTGAATTCTTCTACCATTTGTCCTTTGCAACAAATTGAATTCTTTTCGCGTTCCATTAATACGAGCGAAAACCAAACAAACACAAGCGTTCACATATTCATCATTCACGAATTACAAAAGCTTGCCTTCATGGCACTCATGCAACTTAAACCGAGTGTAACCTCGTCAACTCGACCTCGTTCGTTTTTCATGCGCTCATCACGCATTTATCATATGCAATTCATATGTTCACACAACCAAGTAACCTCGAGTTTATACGTCATAATTGATCATACTCGGCGCCATTCACATGTATACATCAACATGTATCATGCACATCGTACATTCGTATATGCAAACGCATATCAATGCAACTCACATTTGTTGCCCAGTACAACAAGCATTCTCCATATGCGTGTTTTTGTCTTTGTTATGCAGGTTATCGAGTCCCTTCTTGCTTACTGAGTTCAGGGACTTGTAGGGGCTCCGCGCATCCCGGTTACTTATGCTTGATGACTTCATGATTATAACTCCCCAACCAAGAAGCTCCTCTTACTTGGGGACTTCGGGGACTTGTAGATACCTCTCACTATGTATAGAGGATTTGCTACATCACCAAGCATAAGTAACACCCTCTTGGAGGCCCCACAAGCTATGGTGGGGCCCAACCAAGACATGCATCCCGTAGCCCGATGTCCAAGCTACGCCATGGTAGTCAGAAGCAGCAAATACCTCACCGGGAAGCCACCTTCCCGGCCTTGCCAAGTTACCTTCATAATATGACTTCTACACTAGAATAGTGGGTTTAGCATCCCACATGGAAGAAAATGTAAGATGGAGGGGTTCCCTTACCTATAAAAGGGACCCCTCCTCCTCCTTAAACACCACTCCATTACACTCATGTAATCCACTTGGGCCGCAAGGCTCAACACACTAGGACAACATTCAAGTGGACGTAGTCTCCCACCAAGGCGGGAGATGAACCACTATACTTCTCCTCTCTCTCTTTCTAAAGCTAACTAAAGACCCCTCAGATCTCTAACGTTAACAGTGCCAAAACAAGAACACAACGCATATATTTATATATATATATATATACATACATCCAAAACACAGATTCGACAGTTTTGCTAATCCATAAACCCCAAGACCCTGTCAAACAATCACACCTATCCTTAGAACCCATTCTAGACCCTCAAACACACTGGGGAATAATAGAACTCGCTCCAAATACCAAAAAATAAAAACAAACAAAAACCAAATAAAGCAAGGATGAGATTCGGATTACCCATCTCAAAGATGGGAACTTTGGTGCGCTTAAAGGTGCTCGTCTCTGCTTCAGAAGGTCTTCATCCTCCAAAGATCGATAACTTCACGAAATTGCATAATCTTCTTCTCGGCTCTCAGAGACAAAGCTCGAACACGATGACTCAGAGTTTGAAGTGAAGAAGATGTCAAAACCACTGTGGTTTCCCTATATTTTATGTCAACATCAAACCAATCCAGGCCATCCACTGAAAAAAGACATCGCACGATAGCTTTACAGGTGCCCCACAACCGCACTTACTCTTCGGATTAACTGAGGTGTCGCGGGTGTGCTGCGGGGATGTTATTCCACACGCTATCCCAATACATATTAGCCACGTGTTAGACCCCGTCAGACGAAATGTCTAGCCAAAGTAACAATCAAAGGTCACCAATCCTCGAAAGTTTCCGCTAAGCGTCACACCGCCAGCAGAACTTCTCCCTTCATCTTGAAGCGAAAGTCTCCGCTAAGCGCCACGCCGCTAGCGGAACTTCTCCCTTCATCTTGCAAGCGAAAGTCTCTGCCAAGCGTCACACCTCTAGCAGAACTTCTCCCTTCATCTTGTAGGCAGTTCCGCTGAGCGCAACACCGCTCACACTGATCTACCACTAAGTAGGTCCCCGCGACACCGCTTGTCGCTTACTATCAGCGAAAGGATTTCCGCCAACGGCGAGTCCCGAGGCAACGCCTGGTCCTAACGACGACCACCATGCAGCATTATAGTCAGGCTACGTCCCTCCGGGACACATGGACACATCAACAATCTACGACGTCCCAGATCAGGCACGTTGATCCCCGTCACTCGAGTACCAAAGATTGGGTTCGCTACCCAATACCTTCTGCTCAGTGCAGCTCCCCTCAACAAACAATATACCTACCAAACGGAGGTCTATCTTAGCCGGGGAGTGGGGGACTCCCTGGCGGGCCTAGCAGGGGCCCACCCGAAAAGGTACAAAGCGTTTGCTCATTAAGTCCATGGTTGACAACGCACTGACGCTAATTATGCTTTTGCAAGTCTAGCAGAAGTAACGCTTCGAACCGCTAGGCAACTCCCCAACCAAGATTGCCCTCCTTGACTGGGGACTTGTACTTACATAAGCATTTGCAAGCATAATTAACTATAATGAGTCACGCTCATGATACCGCCAGCAGTACCAACTACCGCCAACTGTGTGACCTACGGAAACACAGCCAAGCAGGCTACCGCATGAGCCCTGACTCACCCTCAGATCACCGCTGACGCGCCGCCATGCGCCTCGCCAAGATAGCATCAGAAGCTCCAGAAGATGGGAACTGAAGCACATAAGTCCCACATCGAAAACATGGAAGAGCTCGGCCTCTTCCAAACCTATAAAAGGTTATCTCCTCTGTCTTCATTAATTACGCATTTACTACTTACCTACTGTAATTCTGTCAACATAAATACGTTTACTAACTTAGGCATTGGAGAAAAGAACACGGACCAGCACGGTCTCCCTCTAACGCCACTTTGTATTTCACTTGACAGGTAGCGGAAGCTCTGAGAACATTGCAAGTAGTAGTCCGCCCATCGGACTAGCATTAACAAAGACTTGGGCCACCGCTCAATTTTAAACATTAACAGTAACATTCTGATTGTAGGATCGCAACATAGATCTAACACTGAGGATTCCCAAATAATACTCAAGTACTGACTTATATCCTGTGAGGCGGAGATTTTGTCATCTCTTACACAATTTGGAAGTTGGGAGTCACAGATATTCCCAATGCGCTCTTCAAGCGCAACCCATAGATTCCTTGGGTTATTTCCAACCATATACTTGAGTAGCGTCCTTAGTGAAGCAGAGTAGAAATTGTTCAAGTTTGACATCCTAAAAAAGGAAAACAAGAACAAATTGGTTTTGGAGCTTAAAATGCTTCCACAAAAACAGAGTAAATCTATGAGCGTAAATTGCTACTAAGAAAATAATTTTCAAGAGTTTTAGATTAGACTGAAATAATGATATTATGAATGGTCGTTTGTTTATACTCTCAACGATCCTTTTGTTTGGAGTATATTCAATTTCTCAACTAACTTCTTGTTCGGAGTAGCACGAACCCCCATAGTTCAGCTTAGAATCCCATGTATAAGAAAGGAAGGAGGTAGAACAAGGGATATTAAGATCCCTGAGTGGCGAAAGCAGGAACTTGTATCAAACCTTACTTGCTAGGATTGCAGATGGCTTTCGATCCTGGTATAGGATTGCAAATGGCTTTCGATCCTGGTATAGGATTGCAGAAGACTTGTGGTACCAACTGCGTGGCAGACTTGCAAGATTGCAAAAGTCTTGCGATCCTAATTGCATGGCAGACTTGCGGTCAGGCAAGATTGCAGAAGGCTTGCAATCCCCATTTTTTGGCAGGGGTGAAGATGTGCATGTAGGTGCCAAGCGTTGATGCTGGTGCTGCATGTGCATGGATGCGCACTGGAGTAGAGGTACGTGCAAGGGCATATGCAAAGGTGGAAAGAGTTGCGCACGGGGTTTTAGGGTTGTGGTTTCTTAAAGCTAAGATTCAGGCTCGTGCTAACAACGTTTCTAAGGACAAGAGAATTTGAAAGAATACTTGGATGCTTTCATTGATAAAGGGGCCTGTATATAGAGGATTACATGTCCAATATCTTGGAGTACAAGAAATCATAATCAAATATTGATTAGGAGATCTAGAATATTCTAATCTATTACAACTACAAGAAGTAATTCTGTTTGGGCTAGACACAATAAATTGGGTTTCCTTCAACAATCACATCCAAACTTTTGATTTATTATTGACTTTCTTGACAAAAAATGATTATTCTTTTATTAATTTATTTTTTGTTCTTTTTGCAAGTAAGAGATAAAAAGATAAAAGTAGATAAAAAATAAATATATAACCAAAAAAAAAAAAACAAACAAACTACCCTGAATAATTAATGGTGAGACTTGATGGAAGTTACAAAAATGTGAATGATGGGTTGTGATGGAGTTTTTGGTTTGAGTCAGGGAGGAGAAGAGATTAGAACTTGGTTCGGTGAGTGATACTCTGAAAATAAAACTCCCCACAATTAAAAACAGTGTACGTAGCTCTCATTATGCCATTTTGTATCCTCTTCCTAAAATGGATCTAATCTTTGTTTATTTTTATTGCTCTTTTTTTTTTCTTAACTTGAAATTGTTGTAGGAAATCAATATTTGAGATAGAATTTACTGTACTTTCATTGATAATAGGGGCTTCTTTATATAGAGGATTACAAGCATAGAATCGGAGCTGTACATGGAAACATAATCGTACAATGATTGGATATCTACGAATATCTCCAAAAATATCTCTAACATGAACCCTATTACAACTTGTACAAGTAACCTAGAGTTTGGGCCAGACACATATTCTGGATTTACTTGAACACTCCCCCTTGTGTCGCCCAAACGTGGTGTTCTACTCGTTGCCTCATTAAAAACTGTGTCGAGTAACAAAAATCATGTTGGACAAAAATAACCTCGGTCGAAGGGAAAAAAGAGCACAACACACCCTTCACGTTTCGAGATCAACATGTAGACATCTCCCCCTGATGTCTGCGTCCCCCCCTGATGACTAGGATCATAGGAGTTCGGATAATTTTTGCAAACCAATGCTTGCAACATGTTTCTCGAAAGTAAATCTGGGCAATGACTTAGTAAATGAGTTTACAACATTGTCCTCAGATCAAACTTGCTTCACTCTTATCTTGAGGATCTGCTGTTATTGATTATACAAGAACTTGGGAAATATGTGCTTGGTATTGTCGTCTTTGATGTAGCCTTGCTTCATTTGTTCAATACAAGCAGCAATCCTCATAAATGCTGGTAGGCACATTTTGTGGTAAACTTTAAACCATAATTTCTTCGAACATGCTTAACTATAGATCTAAGCCATATACATTTAGGAACCGCTTCGTGAAATGCAATAATATTTGCATGGTTCGAAGAACTAACAACTAAGGTCTATTTTGTAGACCTTCAAGATATTCCAGTCTTACCCATGGTGAACACATAATTAGTTTGGGTTGGGAACAACCTTTGTGTGGGTTAGAGAGGTACCCAACATCATCAAAACCTTAAAAAACACTTATGTCTTTTTGGGATGGGGAGAGAGAACGCATACCGTTGTCTTTCTATAGGGATAGAACAAGCCCATATCAATCGTACCACTTAGGTATTGAAAGATATCTTTAACACCAGTCCAATGGCATTGTGTTAGCGCAAAGTTATGTCTAGCTAACAAGTTTATGGAAAATGAGATGTCTGGTCTTGTGCATTGAACTAAGTACAATAATGCGCCTATTGCACTTAGGTAGGGCACTTCTACCTCTAGTACATCTTCGCCATCATCTTTTAAATGGAATAGATCCTTCTTTGGATCAAGACTACGGATAACTATTGGGGTGCTTGAAGGATTAATTTTGTCAGTATTAAAACGCCTAAGCATCTTTTGGGTATAAGCTGATTGATGAATCAGGATACTATCTTCATGGTGCTCAAGTTTCAAACCGAGGCAAAACCGTGTTCTCCCTTGGTCTTTCATCTCAAACTCGGATTTCATGTGTTCAGCGCTTTCCCTTAACTCTTTAAGGGTGCCAATTATGTTCATGTCATCAACATAAATCGCTACTATTGCAAATCCGGAACTTGTTCTCTTTATAAACACACATGGGCATAGTTCATTGTTAACATATCATTTCCCAATCAAGTAGGCACTTAGACGGTTATAACACATTCGTCCGGATTGCTTCAATCTATATAGTGAGCGTTTCAATCTTATTGCAAATGCGCTTTGTGGTTTAGAACCACTTGCTTTGGGTAACTGAAATCCATCCGGGACCTTCATGTATATCTTTGTATCTAGATCTCCATACAGATATGCAGTTACCACATCCATGTGCTGCATGTTTAGTTTTTAAGAAACTATCAAACTGACAAGATTGTGGAACGTAATGACGTCCACTATGGGAGAATAGCTCTCCTTGTAGTAAATTCTAGGGCATTGTGAGAAGCCTTGCACCACAAGGCGAGCTTTGTACCTTACAATCTCATTTCTCTCATTACGCTTTCTAACGAATACTCATTTATGACCAACTAGTTTGGTGTTGGACGGTATTGGCACAACTTGCCCAAATACCTTTATTTTCGCTAGAGAATCAAGTTCTGCTTGGATCGCTTCTTTCCATTTTGGCCAATCGACTCTACATTGGCATTCATTAATAGAGCATGGTTCGATGTCATCGGTCTCAATAATCTCACGCACTACTAAATACGCAAATACATCATCCATGGCGATGGAGCTTCTTTCCCACGTCCCATGTACACTAGTGTAATTCACAGAGATCTCTATGTTCTCAGGGATAGGTTCTGACATTGAGGCGTCCCCAAAGATGTCTCTTGGACATAACCATAACCATAATCTGGAACATTCTCATGGGATGGATTTTTGAGTATCGATGATCAAAGGATTTGTTTGTGCCTTATTCGCTCTTTTTCTAGGGCGAGTATTCTTCGAACCAACCGGTCTACCGCGCTTCCTCGCGGGACCTGTAGCCATAAATGCTACATCACTGCCTATATGGGCAGTGACGCAATCTCCTAGTACTTTAGGAGCGACGTTATGTCTAGTATTTGGGACGTCAATCCTTGCAGGCATATTTATAGTGGTATATGTGATCTCGTCACTTTAGCAGTAATCAGAAAACACATTAGGCAAAGTGTCTGCTACTCTCTGAAGCTCGATGATTCTTTACACTTCAAGTTCGGACTATGCAATACGGGGATCGAGATGAGACATAGTAGGGACAAACCATGACAATTCATGTTGTTCTTACTGAACATCTGTGTTCTTATCTCCCCCTAACGACGGGAAGACTGTCTCATCAAAGTGACAATCCACAAATCTAGCATTAAAGGGATCACCTGTCAAGCAGTGTTCTAAAACGCGGCCGCCCAGCCCGCCCAGGCG